>APFE030708945.1:164332-228821 GCA_000404065.3 Pinus taeda
GAAATCTCTGTGTATATGTGTTTTATGTGTTATGCTCTCGCATTTTTATTTTTCCTGTGATTTAGAATTCGTATGCAGGTAATTTCTGTATGGGGTTAAAACCTACACTGGGCAGCCAAGACTTCACCCTATGTTTGGTATATATGGAGATGCATTGGATGGAATTTCAACACATTCACTCAACGATCAAACATCTTCGCTCAACAAGGAGAAGGCGCAGTCTAGTGTGTGGGTGCAGCAAGGTAGAGGTGCAGAACTTGGAGATGCGCCCGTTCCTGGGCAAGGCCGCACGGTGACAGCGTGGTATTGGGTGAAGGCGCAGGCAGGAGCACCCAATGGTTGGGTGAGGGCGTGCACGGGTGTGTGGTGCCCGATTTTTGTGAAGGTGCCCGACGGTGAAACGGAGGAGCGCCCGGTTTGTGCGACGACTTGGCACGGGTGTCTTGGCGACTCAGGTGAGCGCCCGCCCATCGTGCAGGTGTGCACGGTGACTTAGTGAAGTGTTGAGATTGTGGACGGAGGTGTGTCTCGGGTGGAGGCGCCCGTGTGTGGCAACTTGGAGGCGCGCCCAAGTTGGGAAAACAACACAATCGCGCGACAAGGTGAACGAAGCGTTGGTGAGTCGTGCGGCGACCGTGCGGAGGTGCCGACGAGCTAGGCAACTGAGTTTTGCCTTGGATTGTAAATTTGGTTAAGTATGAAACTTGGGGTTTCCAAGTATAATTGTAAAGCTTTGTAAACTGTTGTATAATATATTGTTGGGCAGACTCATTGTTCAGGGAGTTACCCCTCCCTTTATACTGTGGAATTGTGTTCATCATTTATAATTGTTGTTGATAATGAATGTGTATGGGTGTTCATTGGTATAAAGGATAAAGAAATAATACTTGGTTTAGAAACACAAACTAAGTAGGAGTAAGTGGTTAGGCGTAGTCCACGAACATAAGTATTGGTGAAAAGAAAGTGTTCGGTGGTGCCGCACCTTGCCTAGCATGGTTGGAAGACTACCGTAGGCTTGGGGTCATGACAGTTGGTATCAGAGATGATATCCGGGTTGATGAAGAAGTGTTGATCCCACTACACTATCGTGAGTTGGTATCAGAGCTCGGTTGGAGCCGATGGTTACCTGCACTTCATGAGAGGTGGTATACACTTGGAATTGGTGACAGTGAAGAAGGTACTTGCAAGTGAAGGAAGTTGTTTCACATACAAGTGGAACACGAGTTGGTTCAAGTTGCAGGCATATTGGTGAAGCTATTGGATGGTCGAAACTAGATTGCAAAGAAGGAGGTTGTTAGCAATGGCAGCTGAATCTCAGGCTGGGTCTAGTCACGGTGCGAAGGACACTACTATTGGGTTCATTGAGAAAGTGTTGGAGAAGATGGAGGACATGGAAGCCTTCTGGACTAAGAAGTTGGAATTGATCAAGAGAGATCAAGAGGCCAATTCGAAGATGAAGGAAGAGCTCGAGGAACTCCGGACTCAACACGAGTACACTGATCTTATGTGTACACAACTTGAATTAAGGGTCAAGGAGGTTGAAGAGGCAAGGGACTGAGGTCTTGCAGAGATCGTAGACTTGCAAAAATCTCTTGACGAAGCCAGATATGAGATCACGGTGTTGAAGAAGGTCATGAGGCATAACTCAAGTGGAGGAGTGCCTCATGTGAAAGTCAAGGAACCGAAATCTTTTGATGGTACAAGGAGTGCAAAGACTCTTGGCAACTTTCTATGGGACATGGAGCAATACTTGGAATGATTGGGTCTATCTGATGATGAGACGAAGGTCAAGGTAGCTGCTCAGTTCTTGACAAAGGATGTTAAGATGTGGTGGTGAAGACGGATGGATCAGATTGCCAATGGCAGTGCTGGTGACATTATTTCGTGGGATGAAATGAAGAAAGCTTTGCAGACCCATTTTAGTGCACAGGATGAAACATGGGAAGAAAGGATGAAGATAAAGTCCATAAAGCAGACAAGGAACCTTCAAACATATCAGCAGGAGTTTGCAAGTGCGGTTCTGGAACTTCCTGACATGGCGGAGAGGGACAAGGTGTTCAATTTCATTATTGGATTGAAGCCTTGGGCACGCAATGAAGTGAAGAGGCAGAGGATTAGAATACTTGAAGAAGCTTTTGCTACTGTGGACAGGTTGGTCGAGCATTATGATGAGACTTCCGATGATAGGAAGCAGAAGTCCGAAAAGCCGAAAGAGAAGAAGAAAGAGGATGCTTCGAAATCAGATGATAAGTCGAAGATGAAGAAAGCCTTGAAGTGTTGGATATGTGTTGAAACACATACGGTGAAGAATTGTCCTTCTAGACCGAAAGTGGCTGCAATTGCACAATCTAATTCGAATAATGAAGAAGCTTCTGTGGGGATGATGTAGATACTTGGTGTTGTTGCTGCTACAGAGGTGATCTCTCGAAGGGATCCTGAGAGGAACAAGTTGGAGTATGTTCGGATGAAGGTTGGAGGTGTTGATACACTCACTATGGTGGATAGTGGGGCTTCTCACAACTTCATGGGAGAAGATACTGCGAGAAGAATTGGGCTGAAATTTGTACCAGTGAAGGCACAGATGAAGACAGTCAATTCTCCTCCTGAAAATGTTCTTGGTGTAGCTGAAAAGGTGGACACAACACTTGGTGAATGGACAGGGAAGGTCGACTTCACTATAGTGCGGATAGATGACTATGAGGCTATGCTGGGAATGGAATTCTTGAAACGGTTTGATGCTATGATTGTTCCACATTTGAAGAAGTTGTACATTTACGATGGAAGGGGGGATGTACCCATTGGTGTGCCTACTATTGGAGTAACAAAGCCTGATTGTAAATTGGCAGTGATGCAAATGGAGGATGAGAAGCAGATGGAAGACATGAGTAAGCAGTTGTCCATGGTTGAGACAAAGCTTAGCGAGTAGTCATTGGTCATCAGGACTCTTTCAGATAGTATCTTGGATTTGTCAAGAAGGATAGAAGCAGTCGAGGATGATGATGATGATGATGAGGCATATGTGAGGCTGAATGTTCGAGAGGAGGATCAGGTCACTTATCTACAGAGGATGGAGATAGAAGATCCTGACAGATGGATTGAGTTGATTAGTGAGGGTGAGCCTTCAGGCCCTACTCCCTCCACATCTTCTTAGATGGACAAGAAGATGGGGCTCATTGTTAGCTGCTCATGGCAGTGAGTCCTTAAAACAGGTTGAGCAGGTATGATAGATGGTGCAAGGATGGCTTGGCATCAAGCATCATGACATGTTGCAGATGAGATGGAGTTTCCATGGACCTGATCATGGGTGAGATTCTTGGTGAGTCCGAGATGTGGTAGAAATCTGAGATAGACTAATGAAGGCATAAGGATGTTCACTCTCATGGCTTGAGCGTGACAATTGGATTAGCTACCCAACTAGTTCAAACATGGGGTCCGGAAGTGTGCAGAGATATGTTGATATCAGGCTGATTTGCGGTGGTGTTCGACACGAAGAGATTTTAGCATCAAGCAGACAAGGAGGACAGTTCACAGGATGAGGACGACACATGGTGGAGATGGAAGTTCTACATATGTTGTAGGGATGTTTGCATTATGTGGGGAATTTGACATCATGGACCGAGGATGAGACAGATATTGATGATGATCTTGGTGGATGGCTACCAGGATGGTATGTTGTCGAGGACGACAATGATTTCAGGTGGAGGAGGATGTAAGGACCTGCGGTCCTTGCCTCACCCACCGAGTGAAGTGCGACCGCGGATGGAGGCTGAATGAGCGTTCGGTTAAAGTGCGACTACGATTTGTTTGAAGTGAAAACTCCCTTGATATGTGACGATATGTTATGCGCATATGAGGAGTGGTTGAGCATGTATATATGCATGTGGCATTGTGTTAAACCATATGGAGGCTAACCAACGATTATGTGGAGTCGACGGAGGGTGAACGCATGTTTAGGAAGGCCGACACGATGTTTAGATGACTTTTGCGATGAAGTGAGGGCGTTGGGAACGTCGGCTAGGCAGCCAAGACTTTGCCCTACGTTTGGTATATATGGAGATGCGTTGGATGAGATTTCAACACATTCGCTCAATGATCAAACATCGTCGCTCAACAAGGAAAAGGAACAGTCTAGTGCGTGGGTGCAGCAAGGTAGAGACGCAGAACTTGGAGATGCGCCCGTTCCTGGGTAGGGCCGCACGGTGATAGCGTGGTATTGAGTGAAGGCGCGGGCAGGAGCGCCCAACAGTTGGGTGAGGGCATGCACAGGTGTGTGGCGCCCGACGGTCGGTGGAGGCATACATGGGTGTGTGGTGCCTGATTTGTGCAATGGTGCCCGACGGTGAAACGGAGGAGCGCCCGGTATGTGCGACGACTTGGCACGGGTGTCTTGGCAACTCGGGTGAGAGCCTGCCCGTCGTGCAAGTGTGCACAGTGACTTGGTGAAGTGTTGAGATTGTGGACAGAGGTGTGTCTCGAGTGGAGGCACCCATGTGTGGTGACTTGGAGGCGCACCCAAATTGGGCAAACAACACGATCGTGCGACAAGGTGAACGAAGCGTTGGCGAGTCATGCGGAGGTGCCGATGAGCTAGGCAACCGAGTTTTCCTTGGAGTGTAAATTTGGCTAAGTATGAAACTTGGGGTTTCCAAGTATACTTGTAAAGCTTTGTAAATTGTTGTATAATATATTGTTGGGCAGACTCATTGTTCAGGGAGTTGCCCCTCCCTTTATACTGTGCAATTGTGTTCATAATTTATAATTGTTGTTGATAATGAATGTGTATGGGTGTTCATTGGTATAAAGGTTAAAGAAATAATACTTGGTTTAGAAACACAAACTAAGTAGGAGTAAGTGGTTAGGCATAGTCCATGAACATAAGTATTGGTGAAAAGAAAGTGTTCGGTGGTGCTGCACCTCGCCTAGCACGGTTAGAAGACTACTGTAGGCTTGGGGTCATGACACCATGGATCAGTGTTTCTCTTACCAAAGTTGTATTCCTCAAATATATCTTTTTAACGAGGTATTGTGTGCATCCAACGGAGAGCGTATGCCAAAGTTACAACCCCGGGAAGTTGATGTACCAATTTACCCAAAACGAGGCCCACAATTTGGCGTTTCATCTTCTAGGGTTAGGTTTTTTTATGTTTAGGTTTTTCCATTGTTTCTCAACAATAAATAGGCCTTCGATCCTCATTGTAACACAGTTCAGAGGCATGTAGCCACCACATATCTTCTTAGAGATAAGCTACCATCGCCCTAGATCGTTTATTTCCATTTCTGTTTGTAAGCATATTTCAGTATTTTACATTAATGAAATGAAGTATTATTTCCACTACATCTCTGTATTTATGATTATTTTTTTACTTTATTGCATTTCCTATTTAAATCTGGATCAGTGGTATCATAGTAGTCTACTCTTTCTCTGTTTTTCTTTGCATGTCCCCAACTAGGTCGGGATATAAGGAGTTAGGGCTTGAACTAGTCGAACCTTTGCAAGACTAGCCTCACAAATCCCGACGGCCTCCCATGGCGGATGAGAAGAAAGACGAGGGTGCAGGAGATCCTATCAAAATCTTGCTCTAACAAGCCCTCAAGCGACAAAGGAATGCGATGATGGAAAACTTTGCCCAGATCCTTCAACGACTACCCAGGGGTGACGCATATGCTTCTAACAGCTACTATGGAAACGCCACACCCTTTAAGGTACAAGTTAACTTTGAAATCCCCATATTCGTGGGTCAGACATATGTAGATGTCATAGATAAATGGTTAAATCTACTATATGGTTATTTTTCTGTTCATAATTTTTCCAAACGGTAAAAGATCACTTTTGCACTTCTCAAAGCAGCCCCCCATGACAAAGGCTGGTGCGAAACCTACTGCGAGGAGAAGGATGAAAATACAAGCTCACTATTTTCATCCGCACCCACTTGGAATTCATTTTGGGATGCCATCAAAGAGTAGTACCACCCTGTCAAGAGCTATGAGGACAAATACATAAAGTGGACCACGCTGTGGTAGGGAAGGGACCAAGATGTGCCAGATTTCACAAATATTTTTCATACCCTACACACAAAGTTGGCTATCAAAGATTTTGAGTTGCATTTGGTAATCGAATATTGTGGCTACCTACATAGATGCATCTAAGACGAGATGGATTTCCTGAACATCTCCTCGCTCGGCATGACATACCGATACGTTGTCAAGATCGAGCAGAAGTTTAAAAAGAAGCGAGACTTTGGATCTGTGAATCCGAAGAACAAAGGACAAAGCCAAGGCAAGGTGACCCAAGACAACCCATCGAAGCCGCAAGAAAAGAACAACACCACGAAGTCAAAGAAGAACACAGGAAAGTGGTGTGAGTTTCATAAGAGCCCCACTCACAACACATGTGAGTATCAGACCAAGTAGTCGCTGGTGGCCGAGTTGAAGGCTTCAGAATCAGATGCATGTTCCGACCCTGACACAAAACCCGACAAGGGGAATGAAAAAGGAGAAAATCATTGATGTGGAGCCCAACACCAGTGTCGCCACCGCCAAGGTCCAGAAGAATGAGCCCAAAGATCTAGAGGAGGGGGGAGCGTCTTTTCCACTCACAGATGTGGGTGAAGGGCTAACCACTACAATTCATTATTAACAGTGGGAGCCAAAAGAACCTCATTGCAGTAGAGGTCACGAAGCGGTTGCGGCTACTAACTACACCACACCCATATCCGTATAGTATTGGGTGGCTTCACAAAGGACGGATCTCTAAGTCTGCCAGTAATGTCGCCTTCCCTACAGCATCAAACTCTTCACATATGAGGTATTGTGTGATGTTGCACCTCTTGATGTTTGTGATGTACTATTAGGCCAACCATACCTATGGAGGCGACATGTTGTCCATGAGTTACAGCCTCGCACTGTTATTATTTCTTGGGTAGTTTATTATACAGGATACTAGAGGTAGACCCACCTACTGCCACCTCTTTGATCGCTGCTAAGCAAGCTCATCTCCCAGACTAGGAAATTAATTTTTTTTTTGGTTCGCTCCCAAAGTAAGGGGAAGATCATCGCCACATCCATGACCCTCGCAAAGGGTTCCTCCACCCAGCAGCAGGAGAGGGATACAGTCATGAAAGAATACAGGAACATCTTTTCCTCACCCACAGGGGTACCATTTCAATGTCAAGTCAAGCATTCATTCGATTTGACTCTTAGAGCACCTCTACATAACGGGTTGATATATCACCGCTCCATTCTGGAAAATGCCAAGTACAAGAAGCGACATAATCAACATCAGGTACCACACAAGTTTCATGTGGGCAAAAAATTATGGTTGCATCTGCAAAAAGAACACCTTACAAGAGCCCAGCAGAAGCTCTAACCACTCCGATATGGTCCTTACACCATTACCAAGGTTGTGGAAAACATTGCTTTCAAGCACAACATTCCCCCATTCCTTCTCTTGCACTGAGTGTTCAATGTGGACCATCGTCGACCATGCTTCTCACTAGCACGGGACACAAGAGAGGTTGTAGAACAACTCACCGAGGACCAAGTTCAGCAGAAATTTCCTCATCTCATGGAGGAACTCAACGCAATGGGAAACATTATTTCCTAAGGGGGGAGGAATGATCCAGGTGGATGTTGGTGGCCACCCACCTATACCACTTGGACCCCCACAAACTGTCTCTTTAAGTTTTTCAGTGTCCTTAATTGTAGCAAAGTTTACTATTTTTAGTCTCCATGGACCAATGTTTCTCTCCCCAAAGTTGTAGTCCTTATATAGATCTTTCTAACGAGGTATTGTGCGTGTCAAACGAAGATCGTAAGCCAAATCTACGACCCCTGGAAGTTGACGTACCAATTTACCCAAAATGGGGCCCACAGTTTGGCGTTTCATCTTCTAGGGTTAGGTTTTTGGATGTTTAGGGTTTTCCATTGTTTCTCAACAATAAATAACCCTTCAAGCCTCATTGTAACATAGTTCAGAGGCATGTAGCCACCACATCTCTTCTCAGAGATAAGCTACCATCGCCCTAACTGGTTTATTTCCATTTCTATTTGTAAGCATATTTCAGTATTTTACATTAATGAAATGAAGTATAATTTCTGCTGCATCTTTGTATTTATGATTATTTTTGTACTTTATTGAATTTCCTGTTTAAATCCGGATCAGTGGTAACAAAGCGGTCTACTCTTTCTCTATTTTTATTTGCATGTCCCAACGAGGTCGAGATATAAGGAGTTACGACTTGAACTGGTCGAACCTTTGCAAGAACAGCCTCACAAATCTCGACAGCGTCCCATGGCGGATGAGAAGAAAGACAAGGGGGCAGGAGATCCTATCAAAATCTTGCTCTTACAAGCCCTCGAGTGACAAAGGAACACGATGATGGGAAACTTTGCCCAGATCCTTCAATGACTACCCACAAGTGACGCATCGGCTTCCAACAACTACTCTAGAAACGCCACACCCTTTAAGGTACAAGTTAACTTTGAAATCCCCATATTCGAGGGTCAGATAGATGCAGATGTCATAGATAAATGGTTAAATTTGCTAGATTGATATTTTTCTGTTCATGATTTTTTCGTCCAGGAAAAGTTCACTTTTGCACTTCTCAAAGTAGCCCCCCATGACAAAGACTGGTGGGAAACCTACTATGAGTAGAATGATGAAAATATGAGCTCACTATTTTCAGCCGCACCCACCTGGAATTCATTATGGGATGCCATCAAGGAGAAGTACTACCCTGTCAAGAGCTATGAGGACAAATACATAAAGTGGACCACATTGTGGCAGGGAAGGGACCAAGATGTGCCGAAGTTCACAACTATTATTCATACCCTACACACAAAGTTGGCTATCAAGGATTCTGAGCTGCATTTGGTACTCAAATATCATGGCTGCCTACATAGATGCATCCAGGACAAGATGGAGTTCCTGAACATCTCCTCTCTCAGCATGACATACTGATACGTTGTTAAGATAGAGCAGAAGTTTAAACAAAAGAAGCGAGACTTTGGATCTGTGAATCCGAAGAACAAAGAACAAAGCCAAGGTGGGGTGACCCAAGACAACCCATCGAAGCCGCAAGAAAAGAACAACACCACAAATTCAAAGAGGGACATAAGAAAGTGGTGAGAGTTCCATAAGATCCCCACTCACAACACAAGTGAGTGTTGGACCAAGCAGTCATTGGTGGCTAAGTTGAAGGCTTCAAAATCATATGCATGTTCCAACCCTGAATCAAAACCCGACAAGGGGAATGACAAAGGAGAAAATCATTGATGTGGAGCCTAGCACCAGTGTCATCACTACCAAGCTCCAAAAGAATGAGCCCAAAGATCCAAAGGAGGGAGAGCGTCTTTTCCACTCACAGATGTGGGTGAAGGGTTCGCCACTACAATTCATTATTGACAGTGGGAGCCAAAAGAACCTCATTTCAACAGAGGTCGTGAAGCGGTTGGGCCTACCGACTACACCACACCCGTAGTTGTACAATATTGGGTGGCTTCACCAAGGATGAGATCTCTGAGTCCATCGGCAATGCTACCTTCCCTACAGCATCAAGCCCTTCACATATGAGGTATTGTGTGATGTTGCACCTCTTGATGTTTGTGATGTACTATTAGGCCAACCATACTTATAGAGGTGAATGTTGTGCATGAGTCACAACCTTGCACTTTTATTATTTCTTTTGGTAATTCATTATACAGGATACCAGAGGTAGCCCCACCTACCGCAACCTCTTTGATCACTGCTAAGAAATGCAGCAAGCTCATCTCCTAGACTAGGAAAATCATTTTCTATCTGGTTTGCTCCCAAAGTAAGGGGAAGATCGTCAGCACATCCATGACCCTCGTGAAGGGTTCCTCCACGCAGCAGCAGCAGAGGGATACAAACATGAAAGAATACAGGAACATCTTCTCCTCACCCACAGGGGTATCGTTTCACTGTCAGGTCAAGCATTCATTCAATCTGACTCTTAGAGAACCTCTACATAACGGGTCGATATATCGCCACTCCATTTTGGAAAATGCCAAGTAAAAGCAGCGACATGATCAAAATCAGGTACCACACAAGTTTCATGAGGGCAACAAATTCTGGTTGCATCTATAGAAAGAACACCTTACAAGAGCCCATCAGAAGCTCTGACCACTTCGATATGGTCCTTACACCATTACCAAGGTTGTGGGAAATAATGTTTTTGAGCACAACATTCCCCCATTCCTTCTCTTTCACTGATTGTTAAATGTGGACCACCATCGATCATGCTTCCCACCATCACAGGACACAACAGAGGTTGCAGAACAGCTCACCAGGGACCAAGTTCAACAAAAATTTCCTCATCTCATGGAGGAACTCAACGCAATGGGAACCATTGCTTCCTAAGGGGGGAGGAATGATCTAGGTGGATGTTGGTGGCCAACCACCTATCCCACTTGGACCCCCACAACTGCCTCTTTAAGTTTTTCAGTTTCCTTAATTGTAGCACAATTTACTATTTTTAACAGTTTTTCAGGTCTTGAACTTCTAGAGCCGTTTTAAGCCCTAAATGATGTTTTTTTTTTTTTTTTTTTTTTTTTTTTTTTTTTTTTTTTTTTTTTTTTTTTTTTTTTTTTTGGGCGAAAACTAGGAGCAACATGGATCCATGGATCGATGTTGCTCTTCCCAAAGTTGTATTCCTCAAATAGATCTTTCTAACAAGGTATTATGCGCGTCAAACGGAGATCGTATGCCAAAGTTACGACACCGGGAAGTTGATGTACCAATTTACCCAAAACGGGGCCCATAGTTTGGCATTTCATCTTCTAGGGTTAGCTTTTTGTATGTTTAGGGTTTTCCATTGTTTCTCAATAATAAATATCCCTTCAAGCCTCATTGTAACATAGTTCAAAGGCGTGTAGCCACCACATCTCTTCTTAGAGATAAGCTACCATCGCCCTAACTGGTTTATTTCCATTTATGTTTGTAAGCATATTTCAGTATTTTACATTAATGAAATGAAGTATTATTTCCACTGCATCTTTGTATTTATGGTTATTTCTATACTTTATTGGGTTCCTGTTTAAATCTGGATCAAAGAGAAAGCACCGAAGCTACATCTTAAAATTGGGACATGGCTCCCTTTTACAAGAGCGATACTTCTCTTAACAAAAGACAACACTTGGAATTATTTCACAAACAGAATTAGAAACTTAGGAAGCAAGAATGATATGACTACAACAACTAGAAGCGACAATTCACATCGTAAAGATATGCTCCAAAGTTTGAATATAGGCTAAAATTTGGAGGGTCTTATAGCAATGACAATAGGCAGATTAGATCCAAATTAGAGGGAATCCTTTTGGAAATGGAAGAGGCTCCAATCACTAAGGATGATAAAGAGAAAAAAATCCTTCGGATAATTGCATAGGAATTTAAAGGAAGAAGAGGATATATGGAGACTAAAATCAAGAACTTTGTCATTGAAATTGAGAGAAAAAATACTAGTTTCTTCACAAACAATAAAAAATAAGGGAATCCAAAATTAAAATCAAGTATATGGAGCTTAATGGAGAGATTATTTCATATCGAAATAGAATAAAGGAGGCCATTTTTAATCACTTTGATTCCTTGTATAAAGAAAATGGAGATGTTCCTGCAGATTTATTGGAAGATTTGTTAGGCCATATTCTCCAACTAGTTTCAGAATCATGCAATGTTAGCTTTTGATCCCTATCACAGAAGAAAATATTTGGAAGGTGGTTTGGTCCTTTGATTCGGATAAAGCTCCTAGTCCTGATGAATTCAAGGGACACTTTTATCAAAAATTATGGAACACAATTAAATATGATTTGATTAGAATGGTGGACTTCATCCAAAAATATGGCTAAATTGGGGGGCGCTCTCAATTTATTCTTCCTTTCTCTAGTTCCTAAAGATATAAGGACATCTTCGTTCTCTTGCTTTCGACCTATTTCTCATTGTAATTTCTCATACAAGATTATTACAAATATTGTGTCTGAAAGACTTATGCCTCTTCTTCCCAATCTGATATTTGTAAATCAAGGAGGGTTCGTTAGTAAGAGGAATTTAGTGGACAACTTTAATTTAGTACAAGAGGCCATACCCTTTAGCAAGTCCAGAGGAGGCAAAGGGATGGTCATAAATTTTGATATGGAAAATTACTTTAACCATGTGCGTCATTTGTTTCTCTTTGCAATTTTTACAAAAAATGGGTTCTCCTCTATTTTATATCCTGGATCAATTCTTGTATTTTTTGGGCTATGGATTTGCCTCTCTTGTTAATGGATCTATGATTGGTTTCTTTAAATATTTTGGGGACCTTCGGAAGGGGTGCCCCCTTTCCCCATTCTTTACATTCTCATGCTTAAATGTTTGAGTAGGAAGCTAGAATTTGAAGGAAGATGTCACTCCCTCCCTGGAATCTGAACTGTAGAAGGTATAACAAGCATAAATAATGCCTAATTCATTGATTGCATGATCCTTATTAGTGATGTCTCTTGCATTATAGGGCAATGTTTCAAATCTGTTTTGGATGATTTTTTTTAGGTTTCAGGGGGATTGATATATGAGGGTAAAAGTCAATTGTATTCTTTGAATGTCAACAAACTATTTCATGGAAGGATCTTAAAAATTTTGGGGATAGTGCGAAGGGATGAGTGGACCAATTTTAGATATTTGGGCCTATCCATATGACTCAAAATGTTTCCTCATCCTTCTGGTGTTCATATTATTGACAATTTTAAATCCAACTATGAGCAATGGGGAACTCATTGGCTAAATCTAACTAGAATATTAATTCTAGTTCAATCTATCCTTTTAAACCTTCCTATATTCCAATTCTCATCTATGTTGGCCCCTATCTCTGTTAGGCAACAAATGGCTAAGGAACTTAAGTGTTTTCTCTAAAAAGGAAGAAAGAAAAACTCTAAAAAGTTTCATCTCGTGAATTGGAAGGTCACTAGGATTCCAAAAGCCATGGGGGTGTTAGGAAAAAGGGACCCCTCTATAATGAATATATCCCTTGGGGAAAACCTTGTTTGGTGGTTGATCATAGGGGGTAATTATTGGTGGAAACGTGTGCATCATAAAAAATATTGTAATGGGGCAAGAGAATCTTGTATTCATCATATTCCTCACAATAGAGTTATCTCCTAGATATGGCATTTGATGTTGGTTTTTATACCTTTAAGGTATAAGCTAATTTGGATTCCAAGAAATGGGAAATCGATAAATTTTTGGACTCATGGAATTATGTGAAATTGATGCAAGAGAATCAACCCCTAGGAATTCATTTTCCATAGACTCAAGTGATGGCCATCGAAATTCCCAAGGGATGGAACTTTCCCTAATATTTGCAAAAATTTAAGTATTGATACAAGTGTCCTAATTCCAAATTAATCCAAGCCCTATAGGTTGTTGGTTTATTTTATGGGATGGGCCAATTGGGACTTTCCAAATGTAATTGGTCATAATAGAGTTGTTAAGTAGTTAGGAAAAGGTACAGATGTAATCATTCCAATTATATTTATGTGTCCTTACGGGACAATAGCAAAACTAACTTGTTGGAGTAAATTTTGGAGTTGGCTAGGTGGAATAATTCGAAGGCCTTACTGTCAAAGCGACCTCCCACTGTTTGTAGAGAGATGTTCCATTGTATTTATATATGTGTGTTCTGAAATTAGTAGGTTGTTGGTCCACGGGAAGAAATATAATAGAAGAGGGAGTTGAGAAAGGGATCAAGATTATGAGAAAATGAGTATGATTTGTAATTAGCCAAGGAGGATTATGTAGTGAGTTAATGTAACTCCCCATGTAGATATGTTATTTTATGTTTAATGGAATCTAGTTGTTTAGCATACATTGTGTCTATTTTCTTATGTTTGAAAATCTATATTGAGACCCATTCATGATGGACACATACTTTGTGACTTCAGGTCTATTTAAATATTTTCTTTGACTTAAATATTAGAATGAGTGTCTTGGTGAGAGTTAGCCAGAAAAGAGAGGCTTCAAAGAGAATAGGACATGCCTGGGGAAATTTCAAATAAACTCGATAATCAATGTGAAAAAGGAGAATCATGTGAAATCAATTCAAGGAAGAGATTGGCATGAAGCGAGGTGGAGGTGAAACTTAGTTAGCCTTTGATCTCAGTCGAAGTAATCGTTACAAAGGAGCACTCTCCATAAATCCTGGCCATTGATCGACGATGGTCCCATTCAAATGAAGTTGAAGTTAGACCAAACTTTACTTATTTAATTGGGCCGCTTGGTAGACTACTACGCATTGTGTTTAATCCAAAACCCCGACTAACTAAGTACAAGCGAGATATTATAAGCGTAGTGTGTAATGTGTGTGAACCTTGACGCTGCATTTTAACTATGTTGTGTGTGTAAATCCTATTTGAATTAATTTGGGAGTCAATTGTGGTGATGTGTTATATTTATTGGGATTTTTCGTTTATTTCATAAGAGTATGGAAAGTGACCACAGAGGGGAAGTCATCTCTAGTACTGTGTAAAGTGGTATAGAGTGTGGTTACGCTATTTGGAAAGGAAGGTCAGAGTGTGATTTACTCATTGACGTGGTGCTCAGAGTTTGTAGCAATTTTGATTTGGAAAACTTGATTGAGGTAAGTGCGTCTAATTTTCAATTATTTGGGATTTAGAAACTAATTAAAGAGAAATCACAATCAACATGGGAGAAGATAAAAGAGATTGCCTGTAAATGAGACTAGGAAAGTATTTAAGGACCAAATATTAAAATTGAGGACAATTGATAGTAGAAATAATGGAGAAGAGTGTTCAAGTCTGAAGAAAAGGTTCAAAATAAAGCACAGAGGGAGAGATTTTGGTAAGGGAGAGAACTAGAATATAAGGAAGAAATCCTAACAAAGTGAAGATATCTGAGGTATAGTGATATCATAAGTAGAATAACCTTAACAGGTAGTTGGTCATAGGAGTTGTAGTAGATAACAACTAAAGGAAGAGGATTGTGGCAAAGGACCTGCAATAGAGAGGTGTAATAAATAAAGTGATATTGTAGCTAAGGTTGGAAACGAGAGGAGGACAAGAGGAGTCGTCGAAGAGGAGTAAAAGAGAACAAGAAAAGTTTGTGGATTCGTTAATATGACATGATTATTGTCACTTGTGAACGTTTATTCCACTCATTTCTACCATTCTTCATCATGTTATTTATTATAATTTATTATATAAATCCATTTTATGATGATTTATGCTCTTACATTATTTATTCTCCTTTATTTCTAATAAATTGATTATTATGCACTATTTTACCAATGATAGTTCTAATAAGTTGGTTGTAACCTTATTTACCATTTTTAGCCTCCAAAGTAACTTCTAGATTGAAGATTTGATTTTTAAATCAGCCAACTCAGAAATTCGCTGGTTTAAGGAGTGACAGTTTTGCGGTTAAGATTCTGAGCAAATGAAGACGAATTTGGAAAATCCGGAACATGGGTTTTGTCCAGAACGGGCCCAATTATCTTCATGAAGAACAGTTTGCCCAAATTCGGCCTGTACAGGGAGACACGCAGGGTTCTTTGAGCACGATTTTCGGAGATTTGCTGTTGCGGCCGCCCTCCAAATCTTAGCTGCAAAGCCAAATACGCCTTGTTCTTGTTGATCAAATGGTTGGAATCAATCCAATTTTGTAAAACAAATCATGATTGTAATTATCCATGCTCTGATATTTGTCTATTTAATGAAACCAAAGATCAGAGGATGGGAGAGGATTGTTATTTGTAATTTTACAGTTTCAGAATACACGTTGATCGTTGAGGCTCATTGAGACCTGATTTTGTTATACTTTTGTGGATGCGATTAATATAGAAGACTTGGTGTTGATTCCGTTTCTGCACCTGGAGTAACTCAAGGCAGTGTTCCATTGGCAGCCAAGGGCCCAGCTCCGAAGGACACTTGCCTTTGTATCATTATATGGTAATCTGCGTGTGGATTGTTTATCTTTATTACATAGTAACCTGATACATCTTTTATGTGATATGCTATGCTTCGTTATAACTGACATCCGAATGAGTTCTTTATGTCATGTCTCTGCATTTATTCGAATTGCATCTTTCAGCTATTTCCATAGCAGGATATTGGTATGAATGTTATCATCATTAGATTCACGTGAAATAGTATTTGTAAGACTTGAAAGCAATATTACTTCGTTCAGAAACATAGTCATATCATCCTTTACTCTCAGATTGCTGTAGTAGTAGAGAATGTGTACATACGGTTGAGGATTGCTATTTCATTAGTGTGTTGAATGTATATGATTGACGTTCCTGTTTGATAAAGAACTGTTGTTCCATAATTCATTTGTAAATATCTTCTTGTAAAGTAAAGTTCATTGAAATCGCTTTTGAAGATTGTTATTTTATTGCAGAATGTGAGTAAGTTGGTTTTAACTCGCGAGATGTAGTTCTTCTAATTGTTGTTTCATTTACTGTTGTCCATTTCATTTCATGCTGCTTTTTGTCATTTCCTTTTACTTGCGTTTATTGTTTTGGTGTGAGAGAAGGTCCAAGGCTGTCGTGAGCCTCAGCAAATGCTACCATACTCCCAGATCCATGGTCCATGCTCTAATTCCTTTTGCATCAATTTCTAGAGGAATGAGTTATTGCTACTATATCCTCGATTGATGGTTGTTTGAATGAATGATTTAGTTTAAGACATTTCAGTTCCTTGCTGTTTCAATTAGATTTCTTTTTCAAGCATTCATTTACTTTTGGGGTTTTAAGCACTATACTGCAAAACATTACTCTTAAGTAAATAGCCGCCTCAGACGGAGTACACTCTTGAAATAAAAAGTCGTCCCTGGGTTGACAATTAATGTGAGGTAATTAGGTGTTAAAAAGACCCTTTTTATCGCTCCACAAAGTTCTTAAGTGGTGACAAGTCGGATAAACAACTAGAGAGGAATAAGGAGTGCTCAAGAGGTTCCAGAGGAGGGAACCAAAGAAACACAAATAGCTAGGGTGAGGTGAGTTATTCAGGTAACAACTGAGATGAGGATTGTTACAGGATTAGGTTGCAACTCACAATGAACAAAGAGAATTTCATGCAAAGGGAGGGGGAAATGACCATTGTTGGTTAGGAGGAAGGTCCAAGCACAAGACACAATAAGAAAAAGAAGGATTTCAAAGAAAATGGAATGGGGAGCAGAATGAGTTAGGAGGAATTTGACTTGGAAATGGCTCATTTAAAGGAAAGACTCAGCATAATGCTACAACTGCTAGAAGAGAGGGAAGAATACTACAAAGAAGGTTGGGTATTGAGGAAGAAGAAGGTGAAATGGCCTCTGCTACAAAAGAGGTTGAAGTATTATTTAAATGATTGATCAGAGGAGAACAAACTTGAGAGGACTGAGTGTGAAGGGGAGGTTGTTCAATTTTGTGAACTAGAGCAAGGATCAATACTAGGAGATGATGATGATTGTGATGAAATAATGATGTCATTAGCTCAACACAAGGAAAATATGTTAACAACATTAGATGAGGAAGAACAACTTAATGTATTTATAGTTAATTGTTTGTGTGATTCTGTATTTGTAGGTATTGATTCTTGAATATAATGAAACTAAACAGGTGCTAGAGGTTACGGAGGAAGTAAAAACTCAAAGAGCCCCAAGTCATGTTGATGAATAAAAAAAGAGGTAGTAGATTTGGAAGATGGACAATATCAAGGAATTGTCACCAAAGAAGGGGATGCAAAGGTATCTCATGAAAATAGTGTGGAAGAAGGTCACGAAGGAGTTCAGGCTGAAACTCCCCAAGTTAGTGAGAGGAAGAGGAAACTCATAGGTATAATTGAATGGTTGTGCCTTCTCTTATTGAATGTTTGTCGGATAATTTATGAAAATATTTTTTCATGGATTGAAGACCTGTGGAAATTCATAAAAGAGAGAAACCACATCATTTTCATATTTCTAGATTGGATCGATGTGAAGATGATGGAGGAGGGCTTGGTAAGAAGAACTCAACTGAACCTATTATGGCTAGTCCAAGGGAGGCCAAAAGAAATCAAGGACAAGGAGACAACCAAGAACATGTCATTAACAAGGAGGAGACATCCTTATCTCAAGCAATTGGGAAAATAAGAAGACTAAATTACGAAGATAGTTGTGAAGCAGGGTACATATAATTACCTCAAGGAAGAGTAGACCGAAGCTTAGTCTCGAGCAGCAATGAGAAGGTTTGTGAATAGAAAGCAATTGTTCTATGGAGCAATGACAAGAGTGTCATTCAGGAAGTTGCAGAAGATGAGCAAAGAGTTCAAAGAGGAGCCCATTTGCATGATGGCACTAAAAATATATATATTTTACAAGGATATCGTGAGAGAACAACAAGATATATTGGTAGTTAAGACAGGACTCAAGGGATGTTCAAAATATTTGTGTTCATGTAATATGTTTGGTGTGTATGCAGATGTATCTAGAATTATGAATTCTAGAAATGGAAACAAAGAATCTTCCATAAAGCCACCAGAATACTGGGCATGGAAATCATATACCCCATATGTTCGTGAAAGAAAGTGAGAGAGGGCTCTTATAACTCTCCTGCAGTTCATTGCTGAGATGTTGATAGTTGAATGGAATAAAATAGTTCAAGGGGATAAAAGATATGTCGAGAGAAATGTGTGGGGTGGCCAATATGATTTATGGTTTGGTGAAAGGAAGAATTCCATACAAATTAATATGCATCAAAGAAGAAAACTAAAGGAAACAGAGACACAAGAAAAAGAAAATGTCCAAGATAGCCAGAAGAAGTCTAAAAGGAGTGAAAATGTAGGGAAAGCTATTAGGCTTGAAGGTGACTCAAATTATAGAATCATGAGATGGTCAATACATAGTTACATTAATGCAAGTATGAAACTTGTTGGAGAATATGTGATAGTTGAGGACCATAACATAATTAATGCAAGTGATCGTTGGTACCTAATCATAATAAATACAATTCATTTGTTATTTTTTGATTTTAGCAAAGCCAAATAATAGAGTCTGATTGGAAAGTTTTATGAAATGAAGAGACCATATAGAGGTACTTATTTTTGGTTGATTATGGTTAGGGGACAATGTCTTTAGGAAGACAAAACTTGGAATGAAGGAATAAGATTTTTTCCAACTCTTACACATAACATTATTGAGGTAAAAGATGGTTGCAAAGAATGTAAAGTTGCTACATGTAAACAATTTTTTTATCAATACCAAGAAGAAGTGAGGACCAAAGAATTTCTTCGGAAGGTAGAGAATTTGGAAATGAAATCGAAGATAGCTTAAATGAAATAAGCACTTGTTAAGGTTCAAAGACCCAAGGAAAATTTCTTACAGTGATAGGGCAACATGTAAAGAACATGTGGCACAGTTACACACCAAGTATGAGGTGATTTTCTTTGATGATGGGAGATTTCCACTCAACCCTGTTGAAATATGAGAAATGGAAGTAACTGAGGAGGTATGTACTATAACTTCTACAAATCATTAAGTCAAGAAACTAGGGATTAATGCACAAGACCATCTAAGATGGAGGCAAAAAATGATAAGAATGGTGGAGGCACAAGAAAGTGCAGATAAAGAATGTATGGGGCATGATTTCAAATGCCTTGAAATGTTAAGGGAACCTTAGTATAAGTGTACTGAGGTGTCTTGTGAGGAGGAAAACTGCCCAATTAAAAGAAGAAACAATAAGTAGCTGGAAGAAGTGATAAGGGCAGAGTTAAAGATAGAGATTCCCAA
This sequence comes from Pinus taeda, assembly GCA_000404065.3. Lineage (NCBI taxonomy): Eukaryota > Viridiplantae > Streptophyta > Pinopsida > Pinales > Pinaceae > Pinus > Pinus taeda. Next base: position 184,083 of record APFE030708945.1, read on the forward strand.
GAGGAAGATTGAGGCAACAATATAGCCAGGAATGTTGTATTATTTGGGGTTTTCATTTATTTCATAAGAGAAGGGAAAGCGAACATAGAGGGGAAGCCATCACTAGCATTTCATAAAAAAAATCCCCACATTGGCTCAAACCCCTATTTTATCCCCTATTTAATTAGTTGATTTCCTAGCATAAACTCTCTTTGTGGGATATCTCCTCCTGGTCATTTGATGGGCATTAGTTGAATTAGGGCTAGGATAAAATTTTGTGTCACCTTGTTAGTATTTACAGATCTCTTGAATACGGTCTTGTTGGATGCACTCATTCTTCCTTGTCATATCAAGACTCTCAAGGTTGGGAAAGTGATTTGTACTACATTAAAAGGGGTTAACAAACATTGATTTTCCTGCATCCATCTTCTTGGATTTGGGACTTTATTTAGAGCTCGGATTACCTTCCAAAACTTAATATATTTTTTTGGACATTAATTCATAGGAAATGTTAGGTCCCTATAATATTAGTGTTCCCCCCATTACTATTGTTGTTGTATCCCTTATTGTTATTATCGTGCCCCTATTGTCCCCATATTGTTATTATTGTGCGCCATAGAATCCCTCTATTGTTATTTTTGTGCCTTTATATTATTATTGTTAGGTTGGCTTGGTTATATTGTGACCCTGTAGACTCCTATATATAGAAAGGAGGTTTTGTCATTTGAATCATCCAAGAATTGTTCATTTGTGTAATGTAAAGGAGGTTCCCCCCTCAAAGAGGCTTATTTCTAAGGTGTTGATATATCTTTTCTATCTTTTTGTGAGTTGGTTCCATAACAGGAAGATCCTAACATCTAAAATTTTATTGAAAAGGGGAATTTTTGGACCTTCCTAGTGTGCCTTATGCAAGCACACTGTTGAAAATATAAATCATGTCTTCTTGGAATACCCTTTCACACTTGAATTCCAAGGAATGATCTTATATCTAATAAAATCAAGGGTAATTTGGCCTTCTTCATTACAATACTTGTTGGGAAAATGTTATAATGCATCTTTTGTAGGGAAAAAAATAATGAATAGAATTTGGGAAGCACTATCTAAATATGTATATTAGAAAATTTGGTTGGCTAGAAATCGGGTTATTTTTTAAGATGAAAGGGTGGATGTCATTAGGAAGGAGGGATCAACAATATGGCATCTTGGAGAATCTTTCCGAACAAAGAAAATAAATGATTAGGAACATATTTTGGATGGGGAGGAATCATAATGAATTAAAATTTTTAATCCAAAGTGGGCCATCAGGGGGGAAACAAATCTCAACACTAGTTGGAAAGTAAGATTATATAAGGAGGAATTTGATCAATGGCCCTTGGAACAAAAACATTTCTTCTTAAGATTCGATGGAGCAACAAAAGTAGACCCAGTGGTGGTAGGATTGGGGTGGGGGCGGGGGTTGTGGTATTATTTTCCCCTAAAAATAAAGAACATAGGTATGCTTTGGGTTTAGGTCACAATTCAACAACATTGTTGAAGAATACGGCTTATATAAGGGTTTGAGGCAAATTATGAATCTGGGAATTTGGGAGGTGATTTTTTTTGGTGACTCCTTGAACATAATTCACCATTTATATTTAGGATCTCTCCCCTTAGATACAAAGTTAAGTCAAATTTTCAAGTGGATTTAGAAGTTGTATTAGCTATCCTCAAGAAGAAATGTCTCCATGTTCTCAAATCAAATAACTCCAAGGTTGATCACATGAGTAATTTGGGATCAAGACTAAATCAAGGTGGACTTTGGTGGCAGGGGAAAAAGGGGTATACCCCCCTTCCTTAATTGTCAATCACAAGAATAAGAAATCAAAGAGGTGTAATAATTCCTCATTGTTTAATGTAACATTTTGATGCTTTGTAAAATTTTTTTGTTAGGTCAATATTAGCAAATGTACAAGTGGAATATTGTATATATTGTACCATTTTGTTCAAAATCTTCATGGTCAAAATTCTGTAGATGGTCGTTGATACATACTCCATTCCAACCATGTCCACTCGTTTCAACTTTCTTATGTAAATCATGTGTCTAAACTGAGCTTTAACTTAGTACCTTTTAATATAATTTCTATTCTCGGTTCTTATTAAAAACAATAAATCTTCAACACAACTTGAGTGGGCCTAATGGTAGGCCATTCACGTCAATTTACCCCTACATAATTACAATGTCAAAAAAATATGCTAGATTTGGGTATGGATCACTCTTACAAATAAATTCACCTACACTTATCTTAACTTATATTGATTATTGAATCTAGGTATTTGTTTGCCAATGCATATTTGTAATGCTTGAAGAATGGCACATATCTAATTGATTGATTAGGTTCCTCAACCCATTGTTCCCTCTATTTATGAGAAATAACAACAACTTATGTCTTGATTGTGAGTTAGGTTTGGAACTCGATCTAATTGATTGGTTACATAGTTTCTACAACCCGAATAAAAATAGTAGAGCAATGTGAAGTTTGCTTTGTTAGGGCTAAAATCCATTCAAGGTCGATGATTTGAGGAAGCTTATGCATACACATGTATGGTATTGTGTATATTCAAAGCTAGAATTGAATGGTCATCTTAAGCATTACAACAAATATATCCTCCCCTTTTAGTGCAAACCAAGAATATACAGGCCTAAAAACAAAGTCCTGCTTTTGAATTGGGGATATGAGAGAAAGAGGAATCATGGCAAGAATAAATAACCCAAACTCTTGACTATTTTCATGAGGACACAAACATTAATTATGAAAAAACTAGACAACCATTACAAGTCCAAAGCAATGATCAAAGTTCATACACCACATCCTTGCTCATAATATATGCCTCCTTTGCAATATTCATGAAGTTTTATGTAGCAAAGCCTAGGTGAGGGATGGGATAGAAATAGAAGGGATGAATAGATGTTTTATATGCCCATTCATGGTTCCACCCACACACACACACATTCATTAATAATAAGAAGAATATAAATTCATAGGTTTAAAACGGGGTTACAACTCAATAACTTTCCAATTAACAAACCAATTGAACTAAATGTAGACACCCAAAGAGTAAATGTAACTATAATAAATTACTTTTTTTTTAAATATCAGGAAAATATAGCTACATACCTAAAGGATTTCCCTTCGGGTGGAAGTAAATTCTTAAGCTTAGAACTCTTGGTATTATGCATTAAATTTTCCAACACACTTTCAAGCCCCTATCTCATACTTATTAGAAAAAGTATAACATAAAATAAATATATTTTGCATACCAATACCATATTAGTAACCATAAATAAAACACAACCAAATAAGTACACAACAAAAACCAAGGAATACATTAGAATCCAAATAACAATGAATTTGTAGCTAATTGTTAGGCAGTCTCCTCAGTTTTAGCAACGTTCCATTTATTAGCTCCAATCCCTTGCCATTGCCAACTCTCATGGTGTCAAACAATTTATTCCTAGTCATACTAAAGGAATTTTTCCTTCCTTGAGACCCCTAAGCTATCTAGGCTCATAACCAATGTTAAAGGTAGAATATAGACAACCTGGACTTTTACCATCCACTAGAAAACATCCAAATTAATCAAGCTAGCTTCCTTCTAGATCCCATTTACCATCCCATTAAATTTTCCATGCTTGCATAGTTTCTGTAGCATAATTGTACCTTTTAGATTACCCCTTTAAACCCATGGATCCTCCCTTCTATTTATAGTTCTAGTGAGGCTTGCCACTTCAACCCCTTCTTTCAAAATTTAGTCCCATTCATCATTATTTTATTTACTTATTCATTTATATTAATCACTCCCCCTCACCCCCCATCTTAAGGTGTCAATGCCCCATCTTTCTTAATTAATAATTCATTAAAAAATAAATCAATAGCATATTCAAGGGGCTTCTTAGAATGGCTTATTATTATATTGATTAATTCTACTATGGGGTCCTTTTAAGTTACCTTAACTTAGTTCTTGGCCTAAAAGGATTTGTTGTTGAGTGAGGCCATCCAACCTCATTGTCTACCACCTAATCAAGTACATTTTGCAAAGAAATACTTCAGCCTTCTGCTTAAACTCCACATATCTACGAAGGTTTCGTTGGTTATGCTCAGGACCATCTGTTGGAAAGTTGGAAAGGCTTCACCCCGTACCTTGCAAAATTTTGCACCCACACATATAAAATACATCAAATTATAATGTAACTAAATGAAATTCAATTGACATGTCAACAAGGTTTTAGGTTCTCAAATGTACTTTTGTAGTCTCTCCAAGTTTAATCAGGGTAATTTGTAAGTCTATAATAATCAAATTTCGATCATCTTTACATACCCTTAATCCTCTATGGTTCGTACTATAGAAATCCTACCTTAAAGTTCTCCTATACAAGTGTCTACATTAGCGTCATCTTTTAGATTACCCATTACCTGCTACACTCAAAGTAAATGAAATAATAATATATACCATATGCATGTAGCTATAAATTATAATCAAACTTGACATAGAAGGAAATTATATTAACCAACTTTAGTAATCTACTATAACATTTAGTTTGGCTTCCACAACCTTCCACTTATTTAGTCAACTCCACCTTGAAGTCATATAGGTTCTATCAATCCTATCTCAATTTATACTTGTTGAATAGTGTTAGTAATAATCTCTTAGAATATGATCAAAGTATGTTTTTTTTTGTCAAGTTGTTTGTGATCCTTGAGGCTTGACCTGTGGCATGAGGAGCTGCAACACAAGGGTATCTAAGACATCAAAGTCACCCAAGGATCGCATCTGTCATGGGCCACACCAACCCTTAACTGACTAGATTTTTCAACATGTCTCCTCCCCGAAGCACAGGGCACAACCACTCACCATGATGTTTGATCATAAATAACTTACGCATGTCAAATCTAAGAGTTAACCTATTGAGATTGGAGTTCAAAGGAAGTGTACTATCAATTGTATAATATCCAAATTGTACAAGTGGTGCAAGCAATTAGAAGAAGACCTATGAGGATTTCCAATTGAGGAATTTCCCTAATTAATAGGGGCTAATTCCCAAGGAAACAATGCAAGGAAATATGGACTTGGGAAAGAAGAAAGTTGGTTAAGTATTGTCATAGGCTTGTCTAGGAAGTTGTGAGACAGATAGAGACAATGCAGAGGTTACTCGAGCTTAATAAAATCATTGTAATCTTCTCATATTTTCTGACTAATGCAATATACAAATAGCAGGGGTTTTTAGTTGTGGCTTTCCCCAGGAAATCATTGTGTATTATGTTGATTGAATTATTTCTCTTATATGCTTCATGATTTCTCGATCATATAATTGTTTATGCTCATGAGTAGAGTAGATTCAAGTATTTTGTTTTAGAAAATTATATAGGAAGTTTGAATCTACAAGGAATTTCTATATGGTATCAGAGCATAAATCACACTAGAAGAGGAGAATATGAGTTTGTCTTTTCAAGTGAAATTGAATTTGCAGGATCATTCTTCAGATCTAGTAGGATTTCATTCTACGAATTGAGACTCGAATATGCCCTTGAGGATAGTTCGAATTATATTGCTTGGAAGGATAGGATGGACACAGTGTTGGAAGATAACGGGCTAAAGGAATTCATAGAAAATGATATTCCTAAGCCTCCAACAACAGATGCTCAAGATCTGGAAGAGTGTAAGAAATGTGTTGCAAAGGCGAGAAGGATCATATTAGAAGGAGTTCGAGATCATATTGTCTCGAACCTCCATGGGAAGGATACACCATATAAAATGTGGCAAGGCTTGATCGACTTGTTTCAAATTAGAAGTGACCATAGGAAGCTGGAACTGAAGGAAAAGCTTCAAAAGATGGATATGGAGAAGGGAAACACAATACCACAATACTTAAGAAGGTTCACCAAATCTCGGGATGAGATGGGGAGTGTTGGTATTACAGTTGCTGAAGATGATATAGTTGGCATAGAACTTCTAGGCCTTCCCAAAGTCTGACACAACTACCAGCATCCGGTAAACAAGAGGGAGAATCTACCGAAGTGGGAGCTTTTATGGTCTAACTTGGTGCAATAAGAGATAAAGTGGAGCACCGGAGATGGAACCTCATCCAAGCATGATGATGAGGATAATCGTGCCTTAACTGTAAAGGTCAAGAAAGGGAAAGGAAATAAATTCCATCCAAAGGAGATTCCAATCAGAGCTGCAAGAAGAAGAACTTGTCGAAGATTAAATATTTTCACCGTCATGAGCTGGGACACTATGCCATGAAGTGTCCGCACAGGAAGGCCGAAAGGAAGCCCTAAGGAGGAGCGACAGGTGAATCTCTTGCTTCACAATTTGATTTGGATTTCACCCTCATTACATGCATGGTGACATCGACGATGAGTAGTGTGTGGTATATGGATAATGGAGCCTCATTCCATATGACATTAAACAAAGAATTTTTTAGTGACTTGGAGGAGAAGGACCTCCAAATGCACATCGAGATGGGAGATGATGGAAGGTATAGCATGACTAGTATCAATACTTACTTTTCAGAGGGAGTTTGGTTCTCCTCTCACATTAAAAGATGTCATGTGTGGTCTGGGTTTGAAGAATAATTTAGTTTTAGTTGCTATGTTAGAGGACCGTGGCTACGATGTGATATTCAGCAAATGAAAGACTTTCCTTTGTCACATAGCCATATGAAAAGTGAAGCAGATCGTGGTTCAGGTGAAGAACCTGTATAAATTGGATGTAGAAGATTATGCTTCTTTGAGCACAAAAGCAGAGAAGGTGCAGAGACGATACATCGATGAATTATGCCATAGACTATTGAGCCACTTGCACCATAGAGCTTTGAATATCATGCAGCATATTTGTATAGGACTTCCCAAGGGTGCAATATAGAAAAGAGATACATGTAGAGGGTGTACATTGGGTAAGTACACCAAAGCCACCTTTAATGATAAGGATATTCGAGCGCAAGCGATCCTTGAAAGAGTTCACTCAGATGTGTGTGGACCATTCTCGATGACCTCCACGACCAAGCACAAGTATTATGTAATATTTGTAGATGATTTCTCAAGTAAGTGTTGGATTTTCTTCATGCATAAGAAAGATCAGATGTTCTCTAAATTTTGTGAATTTAAATCACTTGTTGAGAAAGGAACTGGCATGAAATTGAAGGCTCTTAGGAGCGATAACGATGGAAACTATGTGCCGAATGAATTCAAGATCTTATGTGCACCAGAAGGCATTCGACAAGAGTTAATAGAACCCCGTAATCCACAACAAAACGGGGTGGATGAAATGAAGAACATAAGTATTGTGGGAGCTACACAAGCGATGTTAAATGATTAGGGCGTATCGTTGCACTTGTGGGCTGAAGCATGCAACATAGTTGTATAAGTGAAAAACAAGATTCCTCATCAAATTCTCAAGATGAGTATACCAGAAGAAGATTTTTCAAGGAGGAAACCAGATGTGTCACACTTCAGGATCTTTGGTTCATCAGTTTACTATCATGTTACAAAGGATGCAAGGAAAAATCTAGAGCCAACAATTGAGTTGGTCATATTTGTGGGGTACACTTATACACCTCACAACTATCGTATGTACCTGCCATCTCATAAGATGACAGTAATTGATACAAATGTGAAGTTCAATGAAGATAAGGCCATGAGATGTTCCCTTGAGAGGGAGCTTCAGTTACATGCATATGAGGAGATTTTATTTCCAAAGGAAGAACCTCAAGATGATGTGGAGCAGCGACATGCAGAGGAGAAAATAGTGGAAGCACCCACTCATGCAGAGACATCTAGATATGGAAGGAAGCGCACCAGAGAAGTTGAAAATTTTATTCATGTTGCTAAAGAGAATGTGTGAGCACCCACCTCACATCTATGTAGAGGAGGTCACCAGATTAGTACACTGGCTACATGGATCTGATGAGCGAGAGTGTAGAGACTTCGAGGAAGCAATGCAACAACCAGTATGGGTTGATGCCATGGTAGAGGAGTATGAATCCATTATCAGAAAAAATGTTTGGAAAGTCATCCCAAGACTAGGAGATAAGTCAGTGGTGAGTTCCAGATGGATTTATAAGGTAAAGCAAGTAGCAGATGGGAGTGTCAAGAAACACAAGGCTAGATTTGTGGCCAGAGGGTTCTCTCAGGTGGAGGAAATTAATTACGAGGAGGCATTTGCTATAATAGAAAGGTACTCTTCAATCAAATCTATTCTAGCACTTTCAATGCAGATGGGATGGAAGATACATCAGATAGATGTGAATACAACCTTCCTCAATAGAGTGATTGAGGAAGAGGTGTAGATTGAGTAGTCTAAAGGATTTGAAACATTCAACAGAGAGTCACATGTGTGCATAATCAAGCACGCATTGTACGCATTGAAACAAGCACCTTGTGCTTAGTACACTAGGATCGACAACTATTTCACTAGGTCAGACTTCACCAAAAGTGAAGCAGATGCAAACCTTTACCATATTGTGGTTGAAGGTAAATTATTGATTATAGTATTATATGTCGATGATTTAATACTAACAGGTGATGAGAATCTTGTAAACTCTTGCAAAGAGGATCTTGAAATAGAATTTGAGATGAAGGAACTAGGGCTCATGCATTATTTCCTTGGTATGGAAGTATGGCAAGGAAATGAGGAACTATTTGTCTCTCAGGGAAAGTATTCCAACGAGATACTGAAGAAGTTCCACATGGAGAGCAGAAAACCCATGGAGACTCCTCTAACTGGGAATTGGAAGAAGGAAGATGTTACTGGTGAAGTAGTGGAGGCTATTGTTTATAGGCAGCTTATGGGTTCACTTATGTATTTGGTGAACACATGACTGGACATATTTTTTGCGAATAACTAGATTATTCAAGCAATGGTTAAGCCAACCAAACTCTATTGGAAGGCAATTAAACATGTGTTGAGATACCTCAGAGGCACCACTCAGATTGGTATTTGGTAAAAATGAATAAAGGGAGTGAAGCTACAAGGATTCACATCTGCAGATTGGGCGGGGATTCCATCAAACATGAAGAGCACATCAGGAAGAATCTTGAATGATGGGTCAGCAACAGTTTCTTGATACAGTAGGAAGTAGAGATTAGTTGCACTCAATTCAATGTAAGAAGAGTACATGGCCGCTAGTAAAGAAACTTGTGAGGCTATCTATATGAGGAAGATCGGTGTTGGGTTATTTGGTCAGCAGATGGATCCTACAGTAATTACTGTGACAATCACATTTGTACCAAACTCTTTGAGAATCCAATTTTTCATGATTGGTCCAAGCATAACGACATCTAGTATCACCATCTACGTGATTGTGTGCAGAGGAAAATCATGTTGCTAGAGTACATTCCTACAAAGGAACATGATGCAAACATCTTGACTAAGGAACTATCAAGAAATAAATTTGAGTTCCATAGAGGCAAGATTGGGGTATCTAATAATCCCTTTCTTGTTGAGAGGGAGTGTTGAAAATGCAACAAGAAAAATCTTGATTTAATTCTCCCTTGAATTAAATTAATAATAAAATTGTAATTCCACATCACAAGACAACTTGTACGAGTTAACTAAGTTAATTTAACTTAGTTGACTAAGTTAATTCAAGTTGAGGGTCCAACTTCAGTCATGTAGAGTGTCTCCTACTTTAAAAGAGCCCTCGTTGAGTTTATTTTGAGTTGTAATTAATTAATTCGGTTTAATTGAGTTAAAGTCATTTAAACTAGTTCCAACTGATGGAGGAACTAGTAGGAGGTCCAACAATGGAGTGTTTCTTCATGTGTTCAACCTTTTAACTCATGAATGTCATATCTGAGGGATACCCAGTTGACATTGGAGTTCAAGGGTAGTGTACTATCAATTGTATAATCATCCAAATTATACAGTGGTGCATGCAATTAGAGGAAGGCCTATGAGGATCACGCAATTCCAATTGAGGAATTTCCCTAATTAATAGGGGGCTAATTCCCAAGGAAATGACACAAGGAAATAGAGACTTGGGCAAGAAGAAAATTGATTAAGTATTGGCCTAGGCTTGTCTAGGAAGATGTGAGACAGATAGAGATACTGCAGAGGTTGCTCAGGCATGAGAGAAGCATTGTAATCTTCTCATATTTTATAAATAATGCAATATACTAATAGCAGGGGTTTTTAGTTATGGCTTTCCCCGGGAAATAATTGTGTAATGTGTTGATTGAATTATTTCTCTTGTATGTTTCGTGATTTCTTAATCAATTAATTGTTTTCGCTGATGAGTAGAGTAGATTCAAGTCTTTTGTTTTAGAAAATTACATAAGCAATTTAAATCTACAATTCTACAGTTAAAACCCTTGACACATTAACAAATACAGAGTTAATGTCCTTCTTTTATGTGAAATAGAATTAGAGGAGGGGAGTAACATACTTTCCCCTTTGGCACAAAAATTAGCCTCAAGTTTTCATGTAGTTGTGAAGGACTTGAACTTAGAGGTGAAAATACAAAATATTTTTGGACCCTATATGGATCATATTAGATCGTACACACAATCATACAAAATCGTATTTATAATCCAATGTTATCTGTTATGAATATAATTTATGTAAAAAATATAAAAATGGATAATAAATAATAATCATAATAATATGAAATTAAATATTAATTAGTTAAACAAAGAGGCATGTCTCTACAAACATGCATGTTCGTGAAAGGGTATTTACCTGGCTATAAATATAGGACCCTCACTCTCATTGTATCATCATTCTTACTCATACATTTTGATATATATTCTTGTATCTCAATGGAGATCTACATACTCCAAGTCTTCTCGAGTATTTAACTTGAATAACGAACTTTGTTCGTTATGTTGGTATGAGAGTTGTTTGATCCTCTGGCCTCTCCATCGTTGCACAGAGTCGCGCTCTTCGAACAAGCCCTTGCCCATTGACTCTTCATCAACTTTATCGTTGTTGCAATCGAAGCATTTCGCTACACAAGTTCTTGGAGATTATCCATATTTCCCTCAAGCCCTTGGCCATTAAAATATATATAATATATAATATATATATATATATATATATATTATATATAAAGAGAGAATAAAATTAATAATAATAATAATAGAATTAAATTACATTTAATTAGTCCACCTGGGGTAGCACAAGTGGCAGTGGCCGTGGAAATGAAGTCTCACTGAGTCGGAAGTCTTGGGTTCAAATCTTGTGCTACCCTCCCCCCGTAGTGGGGTGAATAATGGACATGTAAAAACATGAAAATTAGAGTCCAAGCTTACAAAAAAATTACATTTAATTAAAAAAATAATAATAACAGTACGACTCACCTGACTAACGATGTTGTAAGCCCTTGCTCTGGCCGCCATCTCTTTCCCTTGCAAAAAACCACCAATGACGAAGCCACCAAACATTAGACTCCCAACACAACTGAAACATTGTCACTCGACCATCCGCCCATCCATGTTGTCGCAAGTTATTTCTCCCAAGTTTTTGCCTCATTCACTAGAGCCACTGCTAAGTCACGTTCTCTCTCCCGCCCACTCCATTCTCAACATAGTCACGGCCACCCCATGTTGCACAGATTGCCCCCATTCATAGTCCTAATACTCAGTCTCCTCTGTCACAATTGTATCACATTGTTCCTCTATGTACTGTCATGTATCACCATCATCATTGGTCATCAAACTATCAATTGCCGCAAATTTTGTCGCCACTCGTTCCTCATTCCATTCCATTCTATTATCCACTGACTCATGTTGTTGCTCTACTCGTAACCTGTAGCTATCATAATGACACCTTGTTCTGCAATCTAACTTTTCTTTGCAACCCATTAACCTGTCCCCTCGATGATGTCATTACAAGTCAATTTCATCATAGTTATAACACATTTAAAACTTCATATGTAATAATTATAATTAACATAATATAGTTGTATTTTAGTTAACAAAAAAAAAGTCAACATTTCCATAAAGTGTTATTATTATAAGATTATAGTTAAAAGAGACAATTATAAAACCCCTTGTATAAAAAGGTGAAATAGTACCTGAGGGTCTTTTAAAGTGAAAAATTGTCAAGGTGTAAAATCAAAAGGAATAAAAGGAAAGGGTTACCCTCAAAACCCTAATCTCATCTCAATAAACGTAAAATAGAGCCTAATTCGAAATGATGAAGGAAGGACGATTTTCCTATAAGGATGTTTTAATTATGCATCGCAAGATAATTACATTAAGAGGGACTATCCAAAGGAAAAAAGTTAATATCGCTATTAGTACAAGCAACGACGAAAATATACATAAATATTAATCTCGCGAATCGACTGCTAATTTCAGATGCCAATATAAGCGAAACAAAAAATATTTTTGGAAAGAAATACAAAATTAATGATTTACAAATAAAATTAGATCATTATGAGTACATATCCCAATTTAGTGTTGTAAAAGTGTATGACATGGAGATTGACATAATTCTTGGTCAACCTTTGTTTAGAGAATTGGGCGTGTTCATGTTAAACATAGAGAAAAAAAAAATGTTTTCTTATAACGGAAAGATGATCACATTTCGAGACATGGAAATGGAGTCAAAATAATTTCCTCATTAGAAGACTTTAACTATGTTACGAAATAAATACCTCATAGGAATCAAAACTCAATATTGGAGAAGCAAAAAGAGCTTGAGGAGGTTATATCCAATAAAAACGATGAAAATTCTCGTTTAAAATATCATATCCAGAAACTTCTTGCACAAGTCAAAAAGTGTAAAACTAAGAATCACAAGTTAGAACAATAAAAAGAAAGGTTTGACAAGAAATTCCATAAAAGTCTATCAGAGAAAGAAGACGAAAATTTATGCCTAAAATACCTTAACAAAAAATTAATAGAAAAAATCAATTGTTTAAAAAACAAGAAGCTTGAATGCCAAAATAAAGTTGACTTAGAAAATGAGAAATTCTTACGTCTCAAAAATCATAACCAAAATCTACACAAACAAATTAAAAAACTTATGGATGATAAGAAATCATTGACGAATAGGTTTGAAGAAATTGTTGCAAGGGAAGCATCAAAATCTCTAGATGTAGTAGTCCAAGTTGGGAAAGAAGAAACAAACATTGATTCCACAAATCTCACAGTTCAAGGAAATCCAAATCCTATTGAAGTGAAGGAGTGTTCAAATGTTGCAGTTCAAATGAAGGAAATTATGAGGGACGATTTTGTAACCAACTCGATGACATTGGAACCTGAAGTAAATCAAAATCTAGCTACACACCTGATGAGGGAAACCAAAAGAACTCTTTGTCTACATCAAAATCACAAGAACATACATCTCAATCAAACTACGAATCCGTATCACTCAGAACATAAACAACAAACTTATGTTCCGAAGAATACTGAAGTGTGCACAACTCAGTGCAGTGATAATAATTCATCACAAATTTCGTGTAATCAAAAGATTTCATCAACAAGATTTGAGGACAAAGCTTTTTGAAGGGGAAGGCAATGTTATGAATATAATTTATGTAAAAATAATAAAAATAGATAATAAATAATAATCATAAATATATGTAGTTAAATAATAATTAGTTAAACAAAGAGGCATGTCTCTAGAAACATGCATGCTCTTGAAAGGGTACTTACTAGCTATATATATAGGACCCTCACTCTCATTGTATCATCATTATTATTCATACATTTTAATATATATTATTATATCTCAATGGAGATCTACACATTCCAAGTCTTCTGCAGTATTTAACTTGAAGAACGAACTTTGTTCGTTACATTATCCTTTTCCCTTCCATAAACAACCTAACTCATTACTCCTATATCACCCCAAAATAATGTCTAGAGTGCAAACTAAATCTTTACTCATTATTCTCATAATGAGATGCTCATCAAATGAATGCATTAATTAAATTCCAAGGCAACATTCTTAGACTACTTCAAGCCTTGAACTCCAAGTGCTAACTCCTCTTAAATGAACACAACTAAATACTTTTAAGAAAGTGTAATCAAAATATCAATTTTGACACAAGAGCCTATAATTTTTCAATATTTTCCCAACATTGTTTGTGTAACAATTTCAAGCATTTTTCTTTCATTGCAAGTTGGTGGGATTTCCTTACTACATTATTGACCATAAATCCATAAAATCTATTGGTATAAGTCATCACAGTTTCTTTATAGAGATAACAAGAGGACTATACGTTATTGATGCATTTTGCATCAGAGATCTTACCCTCAAAGTATGAGTAAACCAAGAGTAGAAGGAATTACATATAACATCATATAAAAAAACAACCAAAGTAATCATTCTAAACGACACCTCCAACTTTGACTTGCAACACATGTTGTTCATTTAACAATCCATCTAACTTGTATTATTATTTATGATCAACTAGCATTAATTTTGACATAAGGTGCAACCATTAAATGCAAGAATTTCATACTACTCGTGAGAAAGGAAACCTTGGTCCATAGCTCTTTAGCATTATGAACTTAATCTCTTAGTCGACATTCCATAATTAACACTGACAACAACACAATAAGCATCCCATGTCTTTTTATCAGAGTTATAGCTTTATAATTTAGGAGTTCAAGTCTCATAACTATCATGCAAAATTTCAGGGTACCTCAGACAGTTACACAAACCTCCTTGTTATGCTTCGACACATAGAACCAACACTTCAATAACTTTAACATGATATTGGCATTCACAATATTCATTACTAAACTATGACGTTCTTGTCTATTATGGATATCATTTGCTAACCAATTTCTTTCCAGCTATTGCATTCACGATAATAAAGTGTTGAGCTGAATGTGAAGAAATTGCAATCCCAAACCCACGATAGTTAAATGCGAGTAAATAATACAAAGAAAACAACCCTCTTTACTCACACAATGGGATTAAATTGTTCAACAAACTACTCTTGCAATGCATACTAGCTATTCGTTAGGAATCAAAAGAATTAAAATTCAAGCATCCAAAAATTACAACAATTTATGTATCCAAATCAATGTTGACTAGATGGCAATACAATTACCTCCTCATAATTCAACCCATTACCATTTAGCTCCAACAAATGGGCACTAGAAACGAGGTTCAAACATAGTTTATATGTAACAGCCCCTCCCCACATTTAACCACTTTTACGAGCCATCTGGGTAAATGTGAAGCAGAGTGCTACTATGACATGACCCAACCTCCAAGTTTCAGTTATTGAAGTGGGACTGAAAAGCTGACAACTTTAGTGACACCCCTCATAGACCATGGATCACTCAGAAGGTTGCACACCAACCCAAGTGGTCAATCCTTGAGTTGGACCCCTTTTTCACTGAACTAACACCCCAATTACACACACAACAAGGCAAGGGTGTGATTATAGGCCTCCAATGCACGCATAGGCTTGCCTCCATGTGGTTATGACCTTAATTCCTTAGTTTAATGTCTGCAATCCTGAGATTTGAGCCACTTTTCTAGGTTAGCCTCTAGACCACTGCCCATAACTTCTTGTAGCTTTCCATAATCATATTTTACATAGAAAGAACACTAAAACTTCAAACCTGAATTAGAAAATTAACCTATATTGCCTAGAACACACTAGATACTTTGTCCAAAATATCATAAACATGTAAGCTACAGGTCATGAATGCATATCTAAGTGTCAATCCATAAACTTTAGCTGAAAATCGCCGAGAAGGTCTAATATTGTCCCAAGTAGCCACAACACAATAGATATTCCATGCATTCATCAACCATTCAATAAATTATCAAAGCATAACAAGAGCCATAACTAGGGCACTTCATAGAACCATGCTTATAACTAGCATATAACCATAATATTAACCATGACAAAACAACCATAAAATCAATAAAATAAGAAGTACAAGTTCTCATAGATTACAATAGGAAAATAGCTCATATTAACTTATGCAAAATCAAACCAAGTCGGGGACTTCCACGTACCACCCAATATAGATTGGGATGAACCAAATCTTTCTTTCAACCAATCACCCTCATGCCATATTCCAAGCATGAGTGTGGGATCTCATGGGATCAACCAAGACATAAAAGACCAAGAGAATCCAAAGGTTAAACCACCTCCACCCTTAAACTACCATGATCTCACTTAAAATGGTCTTGATATCACAAAACCAAACCAAGCTTGGATGCCTCATAATTGCTTCACCATAACTTGAGGAATTTTCCTATCTCCACCCACCTGTTGAGGGATTTAGGGAGAAAACCATTTCCACCCCCAACCCTTAGGAATTTTCTTGAGACCACTTCGCCAGGTTCGAAAACCTTTCAACAATTCAAAGCTTAACCAAGGTATGAATCCCATCACACCATGGCTATCTAGGAAATGGAAATGCAAGGCTGAAACAATTGTCAAACCAAGAAAAACCCATGCCATTGACAACAAATGAACCAAATACACAAATGCATGGACCATGCATTCACACCTGAGCTAGGAAATCACACATACAAGACGTTACCTGCAAAATCCTCCTGTTGAAGTTGTTGATCCAACCTCCTCCTTGGTTTCCTTTGCTTTCCTTTTCCATTCCTTTGCTTGCTTTATTTCTTCTCTTGGAGCTCTCTCTCTCTCTCAAGCCAAAAACTGACAAAAGCTAAGACAACAAAATTTGTGTATTGATTCTCTGATGCCTTTTTATTATTGATTTCTCTATTTTATTCATTTCCCTTATTTTCCTTCTAATTTCCTTAACATGCAAATTTGCGTCTCTTCACCTTCATTTTCTCCTATTTTCCTTTATTTTCATAATTAAATGTGTGTTATTGCCTATTTTCCTTTGCCAATTTTTCATAGGCATAAATAAACTAAAAGTAATGCTCTCTATAGTGTGTGCCCAACATTCAACTTGGAATACGTGTCTCATGACCTTGGTCTCATTCTTTTGCCTTTATTATCCTTTTATTACATGAAACTTTAACCTAGGGATGTTACAAACTCCTCCCCCTCGGGGGAACACCGTCATCGGTGTTCTATGACACCTATGACTAGAAACTACTGGAAATAAAACATACTGCATATGGAGCTTTATAACATAGCTCGATGAAGTATTTACAATGACATCTTACTAAAGAACAAAACAAACATACCGCTTATTGGAGATTTATAACCCAACGCATCGCAGTAATTGCAACCATACAGATATACATATACCAAAATCCATTTGCTTGAACCAGCAAATAAAGAAGGATACATAGCCTGCATCTAATAAGTCATCTCCTAAGTAGGTTCATTAGCCCAAAGTGCTTCCACTGCACTTTAACTTGCTTGATTACTCGGTTATGGAGCATGTGTTGTTTCCACTGCAATATGCACTGAGGTTCTGGCTAGAATACTCCCTTTAGTTCCATTTGCAATACATACCAATCAATCACATTATCAACATCCTACACATATATCTTAAGCAATGAAACATGAAAAATATCATGGACTTTCACTATTGGCGGCAATGAAAGTCTGTAGGCCACTGGTCCAATCCTCTCAAGGATCTTAAAAGGCCCACAATACCGAGGTGACAACTTGGAGCATGACCCAATCCTCAAGGAGCTCCTCTTGGGCTTGATGCACAAGTACATATGCTCCCAAACTTGAAACTCCATGAATTCCTTATGCTAATATGCATAACTCTTCTGCTTGTCATGTGTCGCCTTCAAATTCCTTTTCATAACTTTCATATTTTGTTCCATCTCAGCTAGCATATACGGTCCAATCAACACCCTGTTCATTGGATCACTCCAACCGATAGGAATATTACAACTTTGCCCATAAAGAACCTAAAATAAACTCATCCTCGAGGATTCTTGATACCCATTGTTATATGAAAACTCTACCAATGGAAGATAATGTTCCCACTTCCTCTACTAATGCATGACATACATTCTCAACATATCCTCAAGAATCTTGTTGACCCTCTTTGTTTGTCCATTTGTATGCAGATGATAAGTTGTGCTGAAGGCCAACTCTATCCCCAAATCTACAAACAAATTTTTCTAAAACTTGGAAGTGAACTTGGCATCTCTGTATGATACGATCTTCTTGGGAACACCATGTAACCTCACTATCTCCCTAATGAAAATCTGAGCTACCTCACTAGCCGAATTCGTACACTTTACTGCAATGAAGTGAGCTACCTTACTTAACTTGTCGACCACAACCATGATGGAATCATGTTGCTTCGATTTCCTTGTCAAACCTATAATGAATTTCATGGAAATGACCTCCCATTTCCATTCTAGAATTTGAATTGGTTGTAGTAAACCACCTAGATGCTTACACTCTACTTTTACCTGTTGACAGTCCAAACATCTTACAAAAAACTCAACCACCTCTTTCTTAAAGTTGACCACTGATAAAACTATCTAATTGTGTTATATTCTTTCCATTCTTTCCACGACTAGCCCACGTATTTATCCAAGGGGTTGGGGGGGCAGAGCCCCCCCTTCGTTGCACCAATTGTGTAGCGAGGGGGGGTCACAGGGGGTTTGAGGCGTAGCCGTAAAATTTTGGTTTTGGACACTATGTTAGGTTGGGCGGACCCACCTATGGTTTTGTGCATGATTTTCACACATGTTTTTTGGATGCAATGGTTTTTGGTCCATGGTATTGGATGCTTCGGCACATATAAATATGTATTATAACATTGAAAGGAACATAATGAAAAATCATGCTCGTAGTCTCGGTTTTGCGATACAGGGGAAAATCTTTGTGTATATGTGTTTTATGTGTTATGCTCTTGCATTGTTTATTTTCTGTGTTTTAGAATTCGTATGCAGGTAATTTTTGTACAAGGTTAAAACCTACATTTGGTATCAGAGCAGTTTTGGCTTCAAGGGGACGCCTTTGTTGCTGAGGGTTTTCGCTTAGGCTTGTGGTGGACCCTATTCAGTGGGAGATCTGCGAGATCAATTCTGGTGGTGAAAGAAGATGGCAAGCAATGGAAAGATAGAGATCGAGAAATTTAATGGTCAGAGTTTTGAGTTGTAGAAACTCAAGATGGAGGATTTGTTGGTGGATAAAGATCAATGGATCGCAATAAATCTAGGTACTAAACCAACGGGAGTTTCCGATGAAGAATGGAAGAAGTTGGATCGAAAGGCAAAGAGCATAATGCTATTGTGCATCTCAGATTGAGTATTGCCTAATGTATCAGAGGAAGCTATGGTGAAGGCTTTGTGGGACAAGTTAGGGACTTTGTACCAATCTAAGTCTCTAGTGAATAAACTGCTGCTGCAGAAAAATTTGTATAAACTGAGGATGAAAGATGGAGACTCAGTGATAGAGAATCTAAACGCATTTAATACTGTTGTAAGCCAGTTAGCATCTGTTGATATTAAAATTTCATATGAAGGTAAGTGCATCAGTTTGTTGTGTTCTCTACAAGATTCGTGGGATAGTCTGGTTATTGCAATAGGTACCAATGCAACTGCCTTGCATTTTGATGAAATAGTCTCATCCTTGCTAACGAAGGAGATGAGACGGAAAAATATGGAGAGGCAAAATGGTGATGCCTTGTCTATAAGAGGGCGGTCTCAGAACATAAACAAAAATAAGTCATCGCGTGGGAGATCTAAATCTCCAGGAAAACCTATAAAGGTGGTGTGTTGGAAATGCAGAAAGGAAGGGCACTGCAAAAGGGACTGTAAATCTAAAGCTCTCGACAAAGGAAAGGGATCTGATAATACTCCTTCTGCAGAGGCGAAAACCACCTAAGATGAAGGTGGGGATGCGTACTTTTCTTCTTCAAGTACACATGTAGATCATGAGGCATGGTTGATTGACTCAGGTGCATCCTTTCACTTCACTCCCCATAGAGAGTGGTTCTGTGAGTATGAGGAATACGATGGTGGTGTTGTTTTCTTAGGGGATGATAGGAAGGCTAGAATTGTTGGTCGTGGAAAAGTAAAGTTTAAGTTGCAAGGTGGAAGGGTTAGAACACTTCCAGATGTTCTACATATTCCTGCATTGGCCATAAATCTGATTTCTATTTATCAAGTTGGATGATGCAGGTGTAAAAACAGTGTTCGAGAAGGCTACCTGCAAGCTAGTTCAGGGAGCACTGGTATTGATGCGGGGAGTTTAGATTGGAAATTTGTATAAGCTGCAAGGTAGCACGGTTGTTGATGGGTGCAACAGTTCTGTGGTTCCTAAAAGTGGAGCAAAAAATATAGTGGTCTCTGGAGAGAAGACCATGTTCTGGCATCAAAGTCTTGGACATATTGGAGAGAAGGGCCTTTGAATACTTCATGGTAAAGGTATGGTAGAAGGTATGATTAATAGCTCTCTGGATTTTGATTTCTGTGAAAAAATTGTGTATATGGGAAGCAGAATCAGGTGAGTTTCCCCTCTGGTGGTAAGAGGGCGAAACAGATATTAGAGCTTGTGCACAGTGATGTTTTTGGACCTGTGAAGGTTCCATCACTAGGTAAGTCTATGTACTATGTATCATTTATAGATGACTTCTCAAGGAATACATGGATATATTTCCTTAAGAAGAAATCTGAAGTCTTTGACAGGTTTAAAGAATTTAAGGCTCTAGCGGAAAACGAGACAGGGAAGAAGATAAAGGTGTTGAGGACGGATAATGGTCGAGAGTTTTGCAGAAAGGAATTTGAAGAATCCTATAAGAAGTGTGGTATAGGACAGTAGAAGACTACTCCATATACACCTTAGAAAAATGGAGTTGCAGAAAGAATGAACAAGATGTTGATGGAAAGGGCAAGAAGCATGCTCAGTGGTGCCAGGCTAGGATAGGAATTTTGGGCAGAGGCAGTGGAGACAGCATGTTACCTGGTCAACATATCACCTTCACCAGCGTTGGAGGATAAGACTCCACGAGAGGTATGGACTAGTAAGAAACCCTCTCTTTCACATTTGAGGGTATTTGGGTGTGATGCATATGTACATGTTCCAAAGGAGAAACGAACCAAGTTGGATAGTAAATCTGAAAAGTGCATCTTTATTGGGTAGAAGAATGGTTTAAAGGGTTATAAGCTTTGGAACCCAGTAACAAGGAAGGTTGTGTACAGCGGAGATGTGGTGTTTAGAGAGGTGAAAGATGTTACTGAACATGAAGTTCAACCAAAGGAACCTGAGAAGATAGAGTTTGAGCTAAAGGAGGAAGAATCAGACTCTACAACAAAGGAGGAATCAGAAAGATGAAGAGCCACAAACGCCGGCTATGAGAAGATCAGCTCGAGAAAGAAGGCAGCCAGAAAGGTATAGTCCATCTGCTTTCTGTTCAAACTTTGCTTTGTCTGTTACGGATGATGATCCCAGAACTGTGAAGGAAGCAGTGGATTCAGAGGATGGAAAACTCTGGAAAGAGGCCATGGTTGATGAAATGGAATCTTTGCACAAAAATGAGGCTTGGGATCTGGTGGAGTTGCCGGATGGAAGGAAACCCATTGGTAGCAAATGGGTGTTCAAGAAGAAGACAAATGCATAAGGAAAGGTGGAGAAATACAAAGCTCGATTGGTAGCAAAAGGCTATTCCGAGGTGTCGGGAATTGATT
Source organism: Pinus taeda (assembly GCA_000404065.3). Classification (NCBI taxonomy): domain Eukaryota; kingdom Viridiplantae; phylum Streptophyta; class Pinopsida; order Pinales; family Pinaceae; genus Pinus; species Pinus taeda. The sequence goes on from APFE030708945.1 coordinate 205,617, forward strand.
TCGGTGATATTTTTTCTCCTGTTGCCAAGGTAAATTCTATTAAATTACTTTTATCTGTTGCTTCTTCTTTTGATTTTGAGGTAGAACAGATGGATGTGAAGAAAACATTTCTTCACGGGGATCTAGAAGAGGAGATATACATGAAACAACCTAAAGGCTTTGCGGTGAAGGGTAAGAAAGAACTAGTATGCAAGTTAAAGAAGTCTCTGTATGGGTTAAAATAGTCACCAAGGATGTCGTATCAGAAATTTGATACATTTATACGGGGCTTGGCTTCACCATAAGCGAAGCAGATCACTATGTGTATTTTAAATTAATTGGTGGTCATGTTATTTATCTGGTCTTATATGTGGATGATATGTTGCTGGTTAGAAATGACAGAAATTATCCAGGATTTGAAGACCCAATTGTCCTCCAAATTCGATATGAAAGCTCTTGGTGCTGCAAACTATATTTTGTGCATGGAAATTAAAAGAGATCATGAAAAGAGGAAGCTCTGGTTAAACCAGAAGAAATATGTCAAGACAATATTGCACAGATTTAATTCACAGGATAGTAAACCGGTGAAGGTTCCTATTCCTTTAGGTGTGAGGTTATCTGTTGAACAGTGTCCCATGACACAAGAAGAGGAACAGGACATGTCCTGTTTTCCATATGCAAGTGCAGTCGGTAGCCTGATGTATGCAATGGTCCATGTTGAGAAGATAAATCCCCCTGTGGACAGAAGCGATCCCTACTAGCCCAGACCACGTCTAGCAACAATTGTCAAACGCTATAGCACAAGTTCCTAATTGCAAATTAACAGACTAGTGATGAAGGCCTACTTGGGTTCCAACGCTATTGTTTGTAGAAGAGGTGGTGCTCCCGTTCCTTTGCTCCGACAGATCACAATCCTCACAATCTCTGTGAATGGACACCTACACATACAAGAAACGACACAAACACAAACATAAAATCTAGCATATGCAACTATATATCAATCAGAAAGGATATAACTCATCATCATCACAAATAACAACAAGAGTGGAACCATAACCAATAGTCATTCATTAATACTTAATCAAAGAAGAATACAACCAAAGTTCTGACGTTGGATTCTCCTTTGGCAGGTAGTCAGCAGCACATATCTTGCAAAGCCTGTCGGGAATAAGAACAAGCCTCTCTCTTTGGTTCTTGGATCATAATCTCCTTGCTTGGATTTGGCCTTATGGGAATCAAGAAGGCTCTTGCAGCATGAAGCTCTTGGAAACTTGAAAATTTTGAATCTCTGGAACTCTGGAACTAGCTTGCAAAGGAAAATGGGAAAGCTTTTATAGATGGAGGAAGGGGAGTTGGGATCATAGCCAATAACCATGGGATTAGCCATATCACCAAGGAAGCTTCCATGAGAGGTGGAAAACCACTTCCTCTCTATGGAAATCCGTAGCCGAACCACCCAAATCAAGATAGATAGCAGTCCAGGAACTTGTTAGGACGAAACTTCCACCGTTTGTTTGTTAAAAAACAACTCTAATTATGGTTGGCGTGGGTGCGACTATATGACATAGAGCCAATTGGCGTGCCCTCTTTGGAGGATTTCCCCCCTTGGCGCGAGGGCTGCACTATGGAACCACGCCAATGGAAAAAGAGCTATTTTTAGGGTTTTTTAGCAAGAGATGTCTTCAGGCAAACAAAGCTCATGTTCAGGGGAATGCAATGCAAGTGTTTGTAGTCCATGTCACTTCTCATAGGTCCCGGAATGAGTCCTCCAAGATGCAGGAGAGGGGTAGCAGGGACGGTGACAAATTGTTGTGTAACAGTCTGTACCAGATCAGACATTGCACATGCAGTGGGAGTATTGAGCAGGTTTATGTCAAAACCGGGGAAGGAGCACTGGACAACAGTAAAGTGGGTTTCAAGTATTTGTGTGGCACTAGTGATTATGGTTTGTGCTACCAAGAAATACCAGGATTTGACAGAATGTTGGATATTCATGGCTTTGTTGATGCAGACTAGGCCGGAGATCAAGATCAGAGAAGATCTACAAGTGGGTATGTGTTTAATCTATTTGGAGGTGTAATCAGTTGGATGAGGAAGAAACAATATGTAGTGGCATTATCAACTACAGAGGCAAAATACATGGTAGCCACTTATGCAAGCAAGGAAGCAGTTTGGTTGCAGAGATTGTGTTCAAGTATGATGTCAGTACAAGGAGCTATAAGGATAGACTGTGACAGCCAAAGTGCAATTTTCTTGGCTAAGAATCCCACATATCATTCAAAGACAAAGCACATTGATGTTCAATATCACTTTGTGAGGGATATGATAGAAGACAAAAAGGTGTTGCTGTTAAGGTGGACACTTTGAAGAATATTGCAGATGCATTAACAAAATCTATGAGCTCTGAGAATTTCTCTTGGTGTAGAGAGACAATGGGCATTTCAGGGCTGGAAAAATGACAAAGCTCTCTTGTGGCCCCCTATGGAAAGAAAACAACAAGTGGGAGAATGTTAGGTTGTGTTATATTATTTCCACGACTAGCCCACGTAGTTAACTAGGGGGTTAGATGGGGGGTGGAGCCCCCCCTTCGTTGCTCCAATTGTGTAGTGAGGTGGGGTCGCAGGGGTTTGAGGTGTACATTTAACCCTATTTTATGTTAGGATGGGCAGACCCACCTATGGTTTTTTGCATGATTTTCGCACATGTTTTTTGGACGCGATGGTTTTCGGTCCATGGTATTGGACGCGATGGTTTTCAATCCATGGTATTGGATGCTTCAACATGTATAAATATGTATTATAGCATTGAAAGGAACATAATGTAAAATCAAGCTGGTAGTCCCGGTTTTGGGATCCAGGGGAAAATCTCTATGTATATGTGTTTTATGTGTTATGCTCTTGCATTGTTTATTTTTTGTGTTTTAGAATTTGTATGCAGGTAATTTCTGTACAAGGTTAAAACCTACAAGAACTTCTTAACGGTTGTCAATGTCTTCTGATATCCTGGGTGACCTGAATACGACTTGACATGAAACTCCATCAAGATAAGCTTCTTGAGCTCATTGTCATCCGACACATAAATATTGTTCCTGAATCTGACCAAGCCATTTGTCGTGAGGTGATACTCCTCATCCATATCACCTTCACCCTATTGTTGTAACATGTGCCGCAACTTCTGGTACCTGTTATCACACTATTGTACCTGCAAGATTTTCTCCTGTAAATCTATCCCATAAGAACTCACTACTCCAATATGAATCACCTGCACTCTCCTACTAAGAGAATCTACAACCTTGTTCTCCTTTCCCTTAGTGTATCTGATCTCGAAATCAAACTCACTGTGAGTAGCCAACCATCTAACTTGCCTAGCATTCAGATTGGGTTGGTCAAACAAGTACCTTAGTCCACTATTATCACTCTTAAGAATGAAGCTCTTGACGAGAGGATAATGTCTCCACATCTTCAAGGCATGAATAATAACTTCTAAATCAATATCATGAGTCACATAGTTCTATTCGTGCTCATTCAGTTTCCTTGACTCATAACATACCAAATATCCTTCCTACATCAGGACTCCACCAAGTCCTCTCTTGCAAGCATATGTACATATAACAAACTCTTTGTAAGGATCTCCAATATTCAACACTGGAGCATTTGTAAGTAAATGCTTCAACTGCTCAAAACTAATTGTAGACCCCTCACTCCATTCAAACTTATTCCCTTTTTGTTGGAAGGATGTAATAGGATAGGAAATTTGTGAGAATTCCTTAATGAACTTTTTGCAATAACCTGCTAGTCTCATGAATGATTTGACCTCATCCACATTCCTAGGAGTTTCCCATTCCATGATAGCTCTGATATTTTTCGGGTCCACTTCTATACATTCCTCGGAAACACCATGTCCTAAGTAATGAACTTCAGTTTGAAAGAAGATACACTTGCTAAGCTTGGCATACAACTGATGCTCTCTTAGCAATCTTAAGATTGCTACCAAGTGTTACGCATGCTCTTCCCCGTTCTTAGAATATATCAATATTTCATCAATGAATATTATTACAAACTTGTCTAGATAAGGACATAACACACTATTCATCAAACACATGAAAGTAGTTGGAGCATTAGTATGACCAAAGGAACCACCACAAACTCATAATGCCCATCCCTGGTATGAAATGTCGTCTTGTAGATGTCCTCTTCTTTGATGCATACCTGATGATATCTTGATCTCAATTCATTCTTTGAGAACATTGTTCCTCCCTTCAAATGATCAAACAAGTCATCAATCTGTGGAAAAGAGTACCTATTCTTAATCGTCACCTTCTTCAACTACCTGAAATCAATGCACAACCTAAGAGTACCATCCTTCTTCTTTACAAACAACACTAGTGCACCCCAAGGCGACACACTTGGCCTTATGTATCCTTTATCAAGCATTTCTTTAAGCTTCAACTTCAATTCCACTAACTATGGAGTGCTAGTCCTGTAAGGTGCCTTTGATGTTGGTGTTTCTCATGGTACCAACTCAATAGAGAAATATACTTCCCTATGAGGTGATAACTCTAAAATCTCCATCAAAAACACATCTTGAAACTATTGCAAAAAAATATACCTCTTTAAGACTTCATCATCCTAAACATCCTTCCCCTTGTCACTCGAAACATGCACTGAAAATAATAAACACCCTTCCTGCAATTGTGCTTTGCCTGCATATTTGTAACCATTCTCACTCGTAGGATTTTTCTTACCCTGCAAGATTCTCTTCTCTCCATCATCATCTAAGAACTCAAAATCCTTCTTGTAGCTATATACCTTAGTCCTGCGAAGGTATAATTAATACATGCCCAAAATCATGTTGTATGAACCCAAAGGAAACACTTTTAGATGTGTTGATGTAGACATACCATTCAACTCAAATGCACAACCTCTCTCACATAATCATGAACTATTTTCTTGGTCCTTCTAGCCAATTGCACCAACCAAGACTCTGCATGCTCTCTTTTAATCGAGCCACATTTATCTATCAGGTTAATATTAACATAGCTATAATTATATCCAAGATTAATACAAATGGAAACAACTCAATCACATAGCTTACCTTCCATATCAATAATGGATGCTTGATGATTCCCCTGTTTGTTATCAAATGTTGCATAAATCCAAGGAATACTTTGACCAACATCTCCAACTGTTTGTGCCACCTGAACACTATAGATATTAGGTCTTATCATGGTTATGATGTGATATTTAGCAAATGAAAGACTTTCCTCCATCACATAGCCATATGAAAAGTGAAGCAAATCGGGGTTCGGGGGAAGAACCTATACAAATTGGATGTATAAGATTATCCTTCTTTGAGCACAAAAGCAGAGAAGGTACAGAGACGAGACATCGATGAATTATGGCATAGAATATTGGGTCACTTGCACCATAGAGCTTTGAAGATTATGCAGCATATTTCTATAGTACTTCCCAAGGGTACAATCAAGAAAAGAGATACATGCAAAGGGTGTACAAAGTAAGTACACCAAAGCCACCTTTAATGATAAGGACAGTCGAGTGCAAGCGATCCTTGAAAGAGTTCACTCAGATGTGTGTGGACCATTCTCGACGACCTCCATGACCAAAGCACAAGTATTATGTAATATTTGTACATGACTTCTCAAGTAAGTGTTGGATTTTCTTCATGCAAAAGAAATATCAAATGTTATCTAAATTTTGTGAATTTAAATCACTTGTTGAGAAAGGAACTGGCAGGAAATTGAAGGCTCTCAGGAACGATAAAAATGGAGAATATGTGTCAAATGAATTCAAGAACTTATGTGCATCAGAAGGCATTCGACGAGAGTTAATAAAACCCCATAACGCAAACAAAATGGGGTGGATGCAATGAAGAACATAATTATTGTGGGAGCTACACAATCGATTTTACATGATTAGGGCGTATCGTTGCACTTGTGGGTTGTAGCATGCAACATAGTTGTATAAGTGAAAAACAAGAGTCCTCATCAAATTCTCGAGATGAGTACATGAGAAGAAGATTTTTCAAGGAAGAAACGAGATGTGTCACAGTTAAGGATCTTTGGTTCATCAGTTTACTGTCATACTACCAAGGATGCAAGGAAAAAGCTAGAGCCAACATTTGAGTTGCGCATATTTGTGGGGTACACTTATACACCTCACAACTATCGTGTGTACCTGCCATCTCATAAGATGACAGTAATTCATACAAATGTGAAGTTCAATGAAGATAAGGCCATGATATGTTCCCTTGAGAGGGAGCTTTAGTTACATGCATATGAGGAGCTTCTAGCTCCAAAGGAAGAACCTCAAGATGATGTGAAGCAACGACATGCAGAGGATAAAAGAGTGGAAGCACCCACTCATGCAGAGACATCCAGAGTTGGAAGGAAGCACATCAAAGAAGTTTAAAAATTGATTCATCATGCTAAAGAGAATGTTTGAGCACCCACATCACATCGTAGGCAGAGGAGGTCACCACATTGGTACATTGGCTACATGGATCTGATGAGCGAGAGTGTAGAGACTTCGAGGAAGCAATGCAACAACCAGTATGGGTTGATGCCATGGTAGAAGAGTATGACTCCATGATCAGAAAAAATGTTTGGGAAGTGGTCCCAAGACTAGGAGATAAGTCAGTGGTGAGTTCCAGATGGATTTATAAGATAAAGCAAGCAGCAAATGGGAGTGTCAAGAAACACAAGGCCAGATTTGCGTCCAGAGGGTTCTCTCAAGTGGAGGGAATTGATAATGAGGAGACCTTTGCTCTAGTAGCAAGGTACTCTTCAATCAAATCTATTCTAACACTTTCGGTGCAGATGGGATGGAAGATACATCATACGGATGTGAATGCAACCTTCCTCAAAAGAGTGATTGAGGAAGAGGTGTACATTGAGTAGCTGAAAGGATTTGAAACCTTCAACAGAGAGTCACATGTGTGCATAATCAAGCAAGCATTGTATGGATTGAAACAAGCACCACGTGCTTAGTACACTAGGATCGACAATTATTTCACTAGGCCAAACTTCACCAAAAGTGAAGCAGATGCAAACCTTTACCATATTGTGGTTGAAGGTAAATTATTGATTATAGTACTATATGTCGATGATTTAATTCTAACAGGTGATAAGAAGCTGGTAAAATCTTGCAAAGCAGATCTTGAAATAGAATTGGAGATGAAGGAACTAGGGCTCATGCATTATTTCCTTGGTATGGAAGTATGGCAAGGAGCTGAGGAATTGTTTATCTCTCTGGGAAAGTATTCCAACGAGATACTGAAAAAGTTCCACGTGGAGAGCAGAAAACCCATGGAGACTCCTCTAACTAGGAATTGGAGGAAGGAAGATGTTACTTTAGGTGAAGTAGTGGAGGCTACTATTTATAGGCAGCTTATGGGTTCACTTATGTATTTGGTGAACACATGACCGGACATATGTTTTGCGGATAACTAGATTGGTCGAGCAATGGTTAAGCCAACCAAACTCTATTGGAAGGCAATTAAACATGTGTTGAGATACCTCAAAGGCACCACTTAGATTGGTATTTGGTAAAAATGAACAGAGGGAGTGAAGCTACAAGGATTCACATCTACAGATTGGGTTGGGATTCCATCAGACATGAAGAGCACATCAGGAGGAATCTTCAGTGATGGGTTAGCAACAGTTTCTTGGTACAGTAGGAAGTAGAGATTAGTTTCACTCAATTTAGTGGAAGAAGAGTACATGGCCACTAGTAAAGCAACTTGTGAGGCTATCTATATGAGAAAGATAGTTGTTGGGTTATTTGGTCCCTTTCTTGTTGAGAGGGAGTGTTGAAAATGCAACAAGAAAAATCTTGATTTAATTCTCCCTTGAATTAAATTAAGAATAAAATTGTAATTCCACGTCACAAGACAACTTGTACGAGTTAACTAAGTTAATTTAACTTAGTTGACTCAGTTAATTCGAGTTGAGGGTCCAACTTCAATCATGTAGAGTGTCTCCTACTTTACAAGAGCCCTGGTTGAGTTTATTTTGAGTTGCAATCAATTAATTCATTTTAAATGAGTTAAAGTCATTTAAACTAGTTCCAACTAATGGAGGAACTATTAGGAGGTCAAACAATGGAGTGTTTCTTCATGTGTTCAACCTGTTAACACATGATTCACTCTTAAATAACTCATGAATGTCATGTCTGAGGGATACCCAGCTGAAATTGGAGTTCAATGGTAGTGTACTATCAGTTGTATAATCATCCAAATTGTACAGGTGGTGCATGCAATTAGAGGAAAGCCTATGAGGATTTCGTAATTCCAATTGAGGAATTTCCCTAATTAATAGGGGGCTAATTTCCAAGGAAATGACACAAGGAAATAGGGACTTGGGCAAGAAGAAAATTGGTTAAGTATTGGCCTAGGCTTGTCTAGGAAGATGTGAGATAGATAGAGATAGTGCAGAGGTTGCTCAGGCATGAGAGAAGCATTGTAATCTTCTCATATTTTATAAATAATGCAATATACTAATAGCAGGGGTTTTTAGTTGTGGCTTTCCCCGTGAAATAATTGTGTAATGTGTTGATTGAATTATTTCTCTTGTATGCTTCGTGATTTCTTGATCAATCAATTGTTTCCGCTGATGAGTAGAGTAGATTCAAGTCCTTTGTTTTAGAGAATTACATAAGCAATTTGAATCTACAATTTCTACCTTTAAAACCCTTGACAAATTAACAAATACAGAGTTAATTTCCTTCTTTAAGGTGAAATAGAATTAGAGAAGGAGGGGAGTAACACACTTTCCCCTTTGGAACAAAAATTAGCCTCAAGTTTTCATGTAGTTGTGAAGGACTTGAACTTATAGGTGAAAATACAAAATATTTTTGGACGCTATGTGGATCATATTAGATCATACACACAATCATACAAAATCGTATTTATAATCAAATGTTATCTATTATGAATATAATTTATGTAAAAATTATAAAAATAGATAATAAATAATAATCATAATAATATGAAATTAAATAATAATTAGTTAAACAAAGAGGCATGTCTCTACAAACATGCATGTTCGTGAAAGGGTATTTACCTGGCTATAAATACAGGACCCTCACCCTCATTGTATCATCATTCTTACTCATACATTTTGATATATATTCTTGTATCTCAATGGAGATCTACATATTCCAAGTCTTCTCAAGTATTTAACTTGAATAACAAACTTTGTTCGTTACGTTGGTATGAGAGTTGTTTGATCCTCTGGCCTCTCCACCGTTGCACAGAGTCGCGCTCTTCAAACAGGCCCTTGCCCATTGACTCTTCATCAACTTTATTGTTGTTGCAATCGAACTGTTTCGCTACACAAGTTCTTGGAGATTATCCATATTTCTCTCAAGCCCTTGGCCATTGAAAACATATATATAGTATAATTATATAATATATATATATATATATATATATATAATATATATATATATATTATATTATATATATATATATATATAATAATACAAAATGAGAGAATAAATAATAATAATATAATTAATTACATTTAATAGTCCAGCCTGGCGTGCTCAAGTGGCAGTGGCTGTGGAAATGAAGTCTCACTGAGTTGGAAGTCTTGGGTTCAAATCTTGTTCTACCCTCCCCCCATAGTGGGGTGAATAATGGACATGTAAAAACACGAAAATCAGAGTCCAATCTTACAAAAAAATTACATTTAATTAAAAAAGTAATAATAACATAATGACTCACCTGACCGACGATGTTGTAAGCCCTTGCTCTGGCCGCCATCTCTTCCCGTTGCAAAAAAGCACCAATGACGAAGCCACCAAACAGCAGACTCCCAACACAACTGAAACATTGTCGATCAACCATCCGCCTATCCACGTTTTCGCAAGTTATTTCTCCCAAGTTGTTGCCTCATTCACTAGAGCCACTACTGCGTCATGTTGTCTCTCCCGCCCACTCCATTCTCATCATAGTCACGGCCACCCCACGCTGCACAGATTGCCCCCATTCATAGTCCTAATTCAATTGACTCTGTCACAATCGTATCACATTGTTCCTCTCTCTACTATCGTGTATCACCATCATCATTGGTCATCAAACTATCAATTGTTGCAAATTTTGTCGCCACTCGTTCCTCGTACCATTCCATTCTATTATCCACTGACTCCTGTCATAGCTCTACTCGTAACTTGTAGCTATCATAATGACACCTTGTTCTGCAATCTAGCTTTTCTTCGCAACCCGTTAACCTATCCCCTGGATGATGTCATTACAAGTCAATTTCATCATATTTCTAACATATTTAGAACCTAATATGTAATCATTATAATTAACATAATATAGTTGTATTTTAGTTAACCAAAAAAAAAGTCAACATTTCCATAAAGTATTATTATTATAAGATTATAGTTAAAGGAGACAATTATAAAACCCTTTGTATAAAAATGTGAAAAAGTACCTGAGGGTCTTTTAAAGGGAAACACTGTCAAGGTATAAAATCAAAAGGAATAAAAGGAAAGTGTTACCCTCAAATCCCTAATCTCATCTCGATAAACGTAAAATGGAGGCTAATTCGAAAATGATGAAGGAAGAAAGATTTTCCTATAAGGATGCTTCAATTACGCATCGCAAGATAATTACATTAAGAGGGACTATCCAAAGAAAAAAGTTAATATCTCTATTAGTACAAGCAACAACAAAAATATACATAAATATTAATCTCGTGAATCGACTGCTAATTTCAGATGCCAATATAGGCGAAACAACAAATATTTTTAGAAAGAAATACAAAATTAATGATTTACAAAGAAAATTAGATCATTATGAGTACATATCCCAATTTAGTGTTGTAAAAATGTATGACATGGAGGTTGACATAATTCTTGGTCAACCTTGGTTTAGATAATTGGGTGTGTTCATGTTAAACACAGAGAAAAAAAAAATGATGTTTTCTTATAAAGGAAAGATGATCACATTTTGAGAAATGGAAATAGAGTCAAAATAATTTCCTCATTAGAAGACTTTAACTATGTTACGAAATTAATACCTCGTAGGAATCAAAACTCAATATTGGAGAAGCGAAAAGAGCTTGAGGAGGCTATATCCAATAAAAACGATGAAAATTCTTGTTTAAAATATCATATCCAGAAACTTCTTGCACAAGTCAAAAAGTGTAAAACTAAGAATCACAAGTAAGAACAATAAAAAGAAAGGTTTGACAAGAAATTCCGCGAAAGTCTATCAAAGAAAGAAGAGGAAAATTTATGCTTAAAATACCTTAACAAAAAATTACTAAAACAAATCAAGTGTTTAAAAAGCGTGAAGCTTGAATGCCAAAATAAAGTTGACTCAGAAAATGAGGAATGCTTACGTCTCAAAAATCATAGCCAAAACTGCTCAAACAGATTTAAAAACTTATGGATGATAAGAAATCATTGACGAATAGGGAAGAAATTGTCGCAAGGGAAGCATAAAAATCTCTAGATGTAGTAGTCCAAGTTGGGAAAGAAGAAACAAACACTGATTCCACTAACCTCACAGCTCAAGGAAATCCAAATTCTATTGAAGTGAAGGCATATTAAGATGTTGCAGTTCAAATGAAGGAAATTATGAGTGACGATTTTGTAACCAACTCGATGACATTGGAACCTGAAGTAAATCAAAATCTATCCACACACGTGATGAGGGAAACCAAAAGAACTCTTTGTCTACATCAAAATCACAAGAACATACATCTCAATCAACCTACGAATCTGTATCACTCAAAACATAAACGACAAACTTATGTTCTGAAGAATACTGACGTGCGCACAACTCAGTCCAATGATAACAATTCATCACAAATTTCATGTAATCAAAAGATTTCACAAAATATTAATTTAGGATGGTCAGATCCTTCCTCCATGCAACAATTTTATATATCACTCCAAGCATAATTTCAACTTGTATTGACAAAGATGATTGTCCTGAGACGAGAGGACATCCGTAGCAGAAAAAGAGATCAAGCCCTTTAATCAACAAGCTTTGAGGACAAAGCTTTTTGAAGGGGAAGGCAATGTTATGAATATAATTTATGTAAAAATAATAAAAAATAAATAATAAATAATAATCATAAATATATGTAATTAAATAATACGGGAGGATGGAGGAACGGGAAGGCGTTAAAGGTATCTGTAATGGTTTTGGTTATTCCTAGTTTGCGCCCTAGTTTACTGCAGCCTGTTACCATTGTTGCAAGTGTACCTGTAGCCAATAGTTGCATCTCCTTTTCCCGTTCCTGGCCCAACTGTCATTTTCAGGATGTCTTCATCTGCAAGTATTTTGGGAGAATCAATGGACACAGAGATGGTGGATTATACCGAAGACCCCCATCCTGATCATGTTATTTTTGGATACCCTAACTTCTTATCTTCGGAATCTGGCCCTGGTCTCCCGCCGGTTTGCTTTCCGCCTAACACATCGCCTGTTGTCGCCTTGTCGGGGCATCTATCGAGTTTACCGCAGTTGGGAATTCCTTCATTTTTACCCCTGGCCTGGATGCTCCACCTCTGTCCCCTGGGATCCTTCACATTCTGAATACTATTTCGCCTTTGTCACCCCCTTTCGACCCTAATCCACCCATTACCTCTATCTTTGCCGCGACGTCTACAGGACCATCTCCCATGGTAAACCCAATCCCATCTGGTACCCTCCATTTGCCATCAGGGTGTTTCAAGACCCTGGCGGTCAGGGTTCGCTCTGGTAGATCCACCCCCCGGGATGGCTCCCCAGATCCATTAGCAGACCATCCATCTGCTCACCGTTCGCGGAAATGAAAAGCCAAGTGCGTGAAAGCGATCTCAAGGGACATCTCAATCTGATTCGAAGAGACCTCGGTTATAGGGGAAGCAGCAATCATGGCCAACACTATTCTGGTCGGTCACGTTCGGGGAAGGGCGTATTCGGCAACTAGACTCACTCTATGGGTCAAGGAAATCTGGGGCAGCGTTCTCAAAGAATTACTATAGGTACAAGTCCTTCCTAAAGGCTGGTTCATGCTACATTTTGCAAAAGAGAACTACACCGATTTGGTGCTTGGCAAATACTGGCACATTGAGATGGCTCTTATCCTACTAAAGAGATGGAGTCCCCTTTTCGATCCCAAGCGAGAACAAATTGGGGTCAGGCCATTATGGGTTCGCCTACCAAGACTCCCTCTCCAGTAATCGTGTGAGGAGGTTTTCATTAGTATAGAGAATGCCCTAGGGACATACCTTGACCACGATCGTACCTTCGTGGAATCAAGGAACAGAACCCTAGCACGTATTCTTGTGCACCTAGATACTCGCGAGGGTCTGGAGGAGAAGATCACACTACATTGGGGGAACTACACCGGGGTATAGATTCTGGATTATGAAGGGGTTCCATACCGATGTCGGCGATGCCACAAGGTGGGGCACCTCTTCAAGGACTGCCCCCTCAACAAGAAATCAGAGGATACCCCCATTGCATCTACTATACCTTCCAGGATCGTATCACTGGCTACACATCAACCTCCTGCATCGGGTCCATCTCCCTCGGCTTACATGTCCCAACAGGCAGCGGTTTCTGCTCACAGCACTCGCTCGCCGACAGTCACCAAATCTCGAGCAGCTGCAGAAGACACCATTGGCTCGGGTACATCTCTTTCTCCCCCCTCCACTTGTTTTTCTCTTTTCTCATCCATGCATGTGCCTTCCATCTCGGTTGCATATTGCACTATTTCATCTTTGCCTGTCATTGCACCATCTTCCCCCTCATTGCACTCCCTATCCTCATCCTCTATTTCACCATCTTCATCTCAGGGGTCACAGGCTCATCACTATAACTTACGCCCCCGCATTATTACCAGGGAATCTTGTTAAATTTTGTTGGCTTGGGTCTTGCCATTCCCGATACAACCCCCATGACAACTTAGGGGAGAAAATCAGATCTATCTAAAGCCATCCGACGTGCTGGAGATGAAGTCGCCTTTGGCCGTCAATCTACTCTTGATGGGGTTCTTAGAGCAGCGAACACCCCTGCAAGCGTTCCCCCATGAAATGCCTCTCTTTTAACTGCAAGGGCATGGCTAGTGCCTCCAAGAAACTAGCCCTGCATAGACATTTTGAGATTGTTCCTGTTGATATTATTCTTCTACTAGAAACCCTCAGCCCGACCGATCTTGTTACTGATTCGTTAACCTCCATTTGTCGGGGTGGATTTTCTCGGCCCTTGATTCTACTGGGGGATCCAGTGGTCTAGCGATTGGATACAACCCCAAATCCATCAGATTACAAGCCTCCTAGGGAGGTCGGGGTTTCATGGGAATAGACCTCTTTTCGGCTGATCTCGGGTACAGCCTTAGAGTTATTAACATATATGGTCCATGTCATCAAAGGGAGCATGTCTGGCAATATCTGTTGGGTCTCTCTATTTTCTCTGCTGAGCATATCATTATTGGAGGAGATTTCAATTTCTCCCTAGGGTATGGTGAATCATGGGGATCTATGGCATAGGTGGACTCGATCATGGGCTATATGACTGACCTCCTGGATAGACACAATCTGATCGATGTCCCAATGAACAAACCTCTCCCCACTTGGCGGAATAGAAGGGTGGGTGAGGCTACCCTAGCCCGCAGACTTGACATATTTATCATGAAAGAGTCCCTAATTCAACAGTTGCACCACTATAAACAATGGGTTCGAGCTGGGGGCATATCGAATCACTCCCCTATATACCTGGAGATCGCAAGACCTACTCAAAAGCCTAAAGCTCCTTACAAGTTCAATCATGTATGGCTTCAGGACCCATCTTACTTTCGAATGGTATCGGATTATTGGGTTGCGAACCCGATTGACAGATCGTACTCACTAGCAAAAGGTTTTTTCTCCAATCTATCCCAGCTCAAGCACCTATCCATCAAATGGGCCAGAAATAAATTCCAGAGGGATGATTCGACTCTACTACATATAGAATTGGAACTTTGCTCCCTACTGGATGAGTGAGGTTTGGGGTTTGCTACAGCTGAGAAAAATCACATCTAGTGGAGCTTGAAAGTTAGAAGTCTCAGATACTAAAAGATAGAGAGGAATCTCTTCGCCTCCGAAGTAGAGCCATATGGTTAAAAGCAGGGGATGACAACACTCGGTTTTTTCACAATTATGAAAAAGGCAGAAAAGTCACAAACACTATCTGGAGCATGCTAATTCCAGAGGGAGGAGAGGTTGATACTTTCATAAAGCTCTCTCACTTGGGATCCACACACTTCAGGAACCTCTATAAAAAACCCCCCAGGATCGACTATTGCTGATATTATACATATTGCTGGACACTTCCCCATATTTGTAAATAGGGACGAAGCAGAGGCCCTATTTGATCCTGTAACTCCTGGGGAGCTAGAGGGTACATTGAAATGGTTAAAAAAGGATAAAATCTTGGGTCTAGATGGTTGGACCATCGAATTCTACATTGCTTTCTATGAATTTCTCAGCCATGACCTGCTTAGGGTTGTGGAGGAATGTCGTGTATCTGGGACCATGTATAATGCCATCAACTCAACTTTTATTGCTCTTATACCTAAATTGGACTCCCCATCCTCTTTCAATGATTACAGACCCATTTCTCTTTGCAATTGTCTCTATAAGATCATCTCCAAGATCATAGAAAATTGTCTTCGTCCTATCCTGTCTCGCCATATTGCTCCCCAACAATTTGCTTTTCTTGAACACCGTCAGATTCATGAAGCTATTGGCTCTACCCACGAAGCCATTCATTCCATCTGGACCAGACACCTTAAGGCCATCACCCTAAAAATTTACTTGGCAAAGGAATTTGATCATGTCAGTTGGCTTTTCATTAGGATGCTCCTCATACATCTGGGTTTCCCTCACAATTTCATCACTTGGATCATGGCTTGCATCACCACCCCCACTTTCAGTGTTCTCATAAATGGATCTGCATCTCATTTTTCCCATTCAGAAAGAGGACTCAGATAGGGTTGTCCACTATCACCCCTCCTTTTCTTGATCGTCATGGATGGACTCAGTCGTTTGATTGCATCTGCCAAGAGAGACAGTGATCTCTGTGGTCTAAAAATATCGGACGACTGCTTTCTCACCCATCTTCTGTTTGTGGATGATGTCATTATTTTTCTTGATGGCAGGATCATGGATTCCCAATCCTTTTCTAAGATCCTCTCCCTTTTCTCATCAGCTATTGGAATGTTAGCAAACAACTCAAAATCCACCATCACTTTCACTCGTACCTCCGTACATGAGTCCCAATTTGCCCACCGCCTGTTTCCTTATAGCATTAATCCTCTAGATCGGGTTCTAAAATACCTGGGGTTCTAGATCAAGCCTAACATCTAGAAGATTGCCGACTGGACTTGGATCGTATCAAAACTGGAGAAGAGGCTTAACAATTGGAGTCACCAATATTTATCCAGAGCCGGCAGACTTGTATTGATAAAATCTGTCTTGGAGGCCACGCCCGTATACTGGATGGCTCTCGCTTCGATCTCGCGAAGCATATTGACCAGACTCCATCAAATCTGCAACAGATACTTATGGAATGGGAATCAAGACAATAGGATCTTTGCATGGGTGGGCTGAAACAAGATAGCGCTGCCCAAGAAATGGGGAGGCTGGGGTTTAAAAGACCTACCCTCACTTGCATAGGCTTTCACAGCAAAGATGGGGTGGACTCTTCTCACGAGACAGAATCTATGGACCTGCATCTCATATCACAAATATATTTGGCCTATGAATATTATGGAATGGATTCGGCTACCAAACTGGCCAAAAACCAGTATCTCCTCTGTATGGAAGGCACTTCTTCATTCACAACCTCTCATAAGGGAAAATCTGGTTTGGAGAATAAACGATGGACACTTGGCTCGTATTGAACTTGATTCATGGATTGGTAGTGGTGGAAGGCATCTACTCTCCAGGGAACTCATACAGCATCGCACTCCCACGAGATTACATTCCTAGCAAACATTGCAGATCCTCTTAATTCCACCATATTTGCACAACGATGGAAATCCTCTCATCAACTAAATTTACCACAACGTTGGCATCAAGAATCGAACGATTACATCACAGCCCTTCTTGAATCACACATCAGGATCAAATAAGGATAGGATGAGCTCATTTGGCACCGCTCAGACAACGGTATGTATACTCCTAAGTCGAGCTATCAAGCGTTGATTTCACACAAAGTGCCGGATCTGATTACTTTCTGGTGGAAGGCTATCTGGAAACTCACAACGCCACCTCGGAAAAAAATTATTTTTCTGGTGCATATTAAAAGACAAAGTCCCCACAAAGGAAAATCTCATGCACCGAGCCATATATGGGCCTACTTGGTGTACACTATGTAAATATGCCACTGAGTCGACTCCACACCTCTTTTTGAAGTGTACAGCCCTGATAGAATTGTGGCAAAACATATCTACATGTATCATTTTTTAAGGCACATGGGATGGCGATGACATTATCCGAGCATGGGAGAGCTGCTATCACAAGCATAGAGGATCTAAATTACAGAGCCTCCCAATTATTATCTGATGGTACCTATGGTTGGTACGAAACCATAATATATTCGACGGCAAACCAACTAGTTGGCCGCACACATCTGCTCTCATCATATCAGCTTTCAACGATATGCCTGAGCCACCCCAACCGTGCATCCATAGGCCTCATGACCCCCCGCACATCGAAAAAAATGTCCCTTGGGCATTTTTTGATGGTGCAGCGCAACAGCAGGGATGTGGAGGTGGCTTCATCCTCTAAATCAACGAACAACACTACTATAAAGTTCGAATGGGCCTGGGGATTGGCTCAAACAATTTTGCTAAACTCATTTCTCTTCATCATCTCATGCATTTCTCATTGAGTCATAACTGCATGGTCATTCATATATATGGAGATTTGAAGATCATTATAGATTGGTTCAATAATATCACTACATGCCACACTCACACACTCATCAATATATTGGATGATATAAACAACATGAAGGCACCTTTTAATGATATCACTTGCAAAAAGATCTCTAGGGAATATAACAGTAGTGTCGACGAACTATCCAAGGCAGCCACATCACTTCCCCGAGGGGAGTGGCTAATCCAGGAGCAACGAGGGTCAAATGCTTTCCAATATTACCATCGACCTTACAAAGACCCTCACTACCACACGGCAGATAGCCCATGAACTAAACAACAAACATATTTTTGACAGTCATTGTATAGTTTATTTTGTGTTTTCGCTTTTGGACAAGAAAGAATATGAATGGCCCTGTGTAGCAAATATGTATATATCAACAAAATAATACTTATATGAACATCCTGCGTGATGTTTCTGGCAAATAAGTTGATGTTTTTTTGAGCAACTTCTGTGCCTTTTTTTCAAGCTGACAAACTATAGCATATGCACCCATGTGCATCTACAATATGTAATTTTTCAAAAATAAATGAAAGATTACGATTTTTCCAGGGGAAAAAAATAATAATAATTAGTTAAACAAAGAGGCATGTCTCTACAAACATGCATGTTCTTGAAAGGGTATTTACCTAGCTATATATACAGGACCCTCACTCTCATTGTATCATCATTATTATTCATAAATTTTAATATATATTATTGTATCTCAATGGATATCTACACATTCCGAGTCTTCTACAGTATTTAACTTGAAGAACGAACTTTGTTCGTTACATTACACTTTTCCCTTCCATAAACAACCTATCTCATTACTCCTATATCACCCCAAAATAATGTCTAGAGTGCAAACTAAATCTTTACTCATTATTCTCATAATGAGATGCTCATTAAATGAATGCATTAATTAAATTCCAAGGCAACATTCTTGGACGAATTCAAGCCTTGAACTCCAAGTGCTAACTCCTCTTAAATGAACACAGCTAAATACTTTTAAGAAAGTGTAATCAAAATATCAATTTTGACACAAGAGCCTATGTTTTTTCAATATTTTCCCAACATTGTTTGTGTAACAATTTCAAGCATTTTTCTTTCATTGCAAGTTGGTGGGATTTCCTTACTACATTATTGACCATAAATCCATAAAATCTATTGGTATAAGTCATAATAGTTTCTTTATAGAGATAACAAGAGGACTATACGTTATTGATGCATTTTACATAAGATATCTTACCCTCCAAGTATGAGTAAACCAAGAGTAGAAGGAATTACATATAACATCATATAAAAAAAAAAACAACCAAAGTAATCATTCTACAGGACGCCTCCAACTTTGACTTGCAACAAAGGTTGCTCATTTAACAATCAATCTAACTTGTATTCTTATTTATGATCAACTAACATTAATTTTGACATAAGGTGCAACCATTAAATGCAAGAATTCCATACTACTGGTGAGAAAGGAAATATTGGTCCATAGATCTTTGGCATTATGAACTTAATCTCTTAGCTGACATTCCATCATTAACACTGACAGCAACACAATAAGCATCCCATGTTTTTTTATCAAAGTTATAGCTTTATAATTTAGGAGTTCAAGTCTCATAACTGTCATGCAAAATTTCAGGGTACCTGGGACAATTACACAAACCTCCTTGTTATGCTTCAACACATAGAACCAAGACTTCAATAACTTTAACATGATATTGGAATTTACAATATTCATTACTAAACTATGACATTCTTGTCTATTATGGATATCATTTGCTAACCAATTTCTTTCCAACTATTGCATTCATGATAATAAAGTGTTGAGCTGAATGTGAAGAAATTGCAATCCCAAACCCACAGTAGTTAAATGCAAGTAAATAATACAAAGAAAACAACCCTCTCTACTCACACAATGGGATTAAATTGTTCAACAAACTACTCTTGCAATGCATACTAGCTATTCGTTAGGAATCAAAAGAATTAAAATTCAAGCATCCAAAAATTACAACAATTTATATATCCAAATCAATGTTGACTAGATGGCAATACAATTACCTCCTCATAATTCAACTCATTACCATTTAGTTCCAACAAATGGGCACTACAAACGAGGTTCAAACATAGTTTATATGTAACAGCCCCTCCCCACATTTAACAACTTTTAAGAGCCCTCCGGGTAAATGTGAAGCAGAGTGCTACTATGACATGACCCAACCTCCAAGTTCCAGTTATGGAAGTGGGGCTGAAAAACCGACAACTTTACTGACACCCTTCATAGACCATGGATCACTCGGAAGGTTGCACACCAACCCAAGTGGTCAATCCTTGAGTTGGACCCCTTTTTCACTTAACTAACACCCCAATTGCAGACACAACAAGGCAAGGGTGTGGTTATAGGCCTCCAACGCATTCATAGGCTTGCCTCCATGCGGTTATGAGCTTAATTCCTTATTTTAATGCCTACGGTCCTGAGATTTGAGCCACTTTTCTAGGTTAGCCTCTAAAGCACTACCCATAACATCTTGTAACTTTCCATAATCATATTTGACATAGAAAGAACACTAAAACTTCAAACTTGAATCAGAAACTTGACCTATATCGCCTAGAACACATTAGATACTTTGTCAAAAAATATCATAAACATGTAAGCTACAGGTCATGAATGCATATCTAAGTATAAATCCATAAACTTTACCTGAAAATCACCGAGAAGGTCTAATACCATCCCAAGTAGCCGCAACACACTAGATATTTCATGCATTCATCAACCATTCAATAAATTATCAAAGCATAACAAGAGCCATAACTAGGGAACATCATAGAACCATGCTTATAACTAGAATATAACCATAATATTAACCATGACAAAACAACCATAAAATCAATAAAATAAGAAGTACAAATTATCATAGATTACAATAGGAAAATAACTCATATTAACTTATACAAAAGCAAACCAAGTCGGGGACTTCCATGTACCACCCAATATAGATTGGGATGAACTAAATCTTTCTTTCAACCAATCACCCTCATGCCATATTCCAAGCATGAGTGTGGGATCTCATGGGATCAACCAAGACATAAAAGACCAAGAGAATCTAAAGGTTAAACCACCTCCACCCTTAAAATACCATGATCTCACTTAAACTGGTTTTGATATCACAAAACCAAACCAAGCTTGGATGCCTCAGAATTGCTTCACCATACCTTGAGGAATTTTCCTATCTCCACCCACATGTTGAGGGATTCAGGGAGAAAACCATCTCCACCCCCAACCCTTAGGAATTTTCTTGAGACCACTTCGCCCGGTTCCAAAACCTTTCAACAATTCAAAGCTTAACCAATATATGAATCCCATCACACCATGGCTATCTAGGAAATGGAAATGCAAGGTTGAAACCATTGTAAAACCAAGAAGAACCCATGCCATTGACAACAACTGAACCAAATACACAAATGCATGAACCATGCATTCACACCTGAGCAAGGAAATCACACATGCAAGATGTTACCTGTAAAATCCTCCGGTTGAAGTTGTTGATCCAACCTCCTTCTTGGATTCCTTTGCTTTCCTTTCCATTCCTTTGCTTGCTTTATTTCTCCTCTTGGAGCTCTCTCTCTCTCTCTCTCTCTCAAGCCAAAAACTGACAAAAGCTAAACCAACAATAGTTGTGTATTGATTCTCTGATGCCTTTTTATTATTGATTTCTCTATTTTATTCATTTCCCTTAATTTTCCTTCTAATTTCCTTAACATACAAATTTGTGTCTCTTCACCTTCATTTTCTCCTGTTTTCCTTTATTTTCATAATTAAATGTGATTTATTGCCTATTTTCCTTTGCCAATTTTTCATAGGCATAAATAAACTAAAAGTAATTCTCTTTATAGTGTGTGCCCAACATTCAACTTGGAATACGTGTCCCATGACCTTGGTCTCTTTCTTTTGCCTTTATTATCCTTTATTACATGAAACTTTAACCTGGGGATGTTACAAACTCCTCCCCCTTGGGGGAACACCATCCTCGGTGTTCTATGAGACCTATTACTAGCAACCGCTGGAAATAAAACATACTGCATATGGAGCTTTATAACATAGCTCGATGAAGTATTTACAATGACATCCTACTGAAGAACAAAACAAACATACCACTTATTGGATATTTATAACCCAACTCATCGCAGTAATTACAACCATACATATATACAAATACCAAAATCCATTTGCTTGAACCAGCAAATAAAGAAGTATACAATGCCTGCATCTAATAAGTCATCTCCTATGTAGGTTCATTAGCCCAAAGTGCTTCCACTGCACTTTAACTTGCTTGATTACTCAGTTATGGAGCATGTGTTGTGTCGACTGCAATATGCATTGAAGTTCTGGCTAGAATACTCTCGTTGGTTCCATCTGTAATACAGACCAATCAATCACATGATCAACATCCTACACATATATCTTAAGCAATTAAACATGAAAAATATCATTGACTTTCACTGTTGGCGATAGTGAAAGTCTATAGGCCACTAGTCCAATCCTCTTAAGGATCTTAAAAGGCCCACAATACTGAGGTGACAACTTGGAACATGACCCAATCCTCGAGGAGCTCCTCTTGGGTTTGATGAACAAGTACATATGCTCCCCAACTTGAAACTCCTTGAATTCCTTATGTTAATATGCATAACTCTTTTGCTTGTCATGTGTCGCTTTCAAATTCCTTTTAATAACTTTCATATCTTGTTCCATCTCAGCTAACATATACGATCCAATCAACACCATGTTCACTGGATCACTCCAACCGATAGGAGTATTAAAACTTTGCCCATAAAGAACCTAAAATAAACTCATCCTAGAGGATTCTTGATACCCATTGTTATATGAAAACTCTACCAGTGGAAGATACTATTCCCACTTCTTCTGCTAATGCATGACATACATTCTCAACATATCCTCAAGAATCTTGTTGACCCTCTTTTTTTTTCCATTTGTATACGGATGATAAGTTGTACTGAAGGCCAACTCTATCCCCAAACCTACAAACAATTTTTTCTAAAACTTGGAAGTGAACTTGATGTTGGGTTGTGTTATATTCTTTCCACATAGTTAACAGGGGGTTTGAGGGGTACCCGTAACCCCACTTTATGGGGTCCGGGGCAGCGCCCCAGAAAATTTTGGTTTTGGACCCTATGTTAGGTTGGGCCGACCCACCTATGGTTTTGTGCATGATTTTCGCACATGTTTTTTGGACGCGATGGTTTTCGGTCCATGGTATTGGATCGATGGTTTTTTGGT
>APFE030708953.1:0-11238 GCA_000404065.3 Pinus taeda
TTATTGGTTTAATGGAAGGATATATTGTATGTTATCTTGTAAGTGCAATCTGTTGTTGAATGTCTTTTTCTTAAATGTCTAATGCATGGAACTATTGATTATAGGTTAAAATGATGTGCCCTAATTTGTTGAAGATCATTTATTGAACAACATCTAGATGAATGTTGTATGCATTACTCATTGTAACATGTAATGAATGTTCCTAGTGGAGTACTTGTTAATTTCCATCAAAATCCATTATTCCATCAAGTGAGTAATTGTTAAAATTTTGATAGCCAGGGAATCAAATTTCAACCTCCTTAGAGGGAATAAGGATTATATTGAGCATCGTTGAATCCATATTCTCAATGGACAAGTAACTAGTCCATTCACTTGGTGATCATCTCAAAATTTTGTCCATAAATCTCTCCCTCTAAATTTGGTCCTTTTAAGGCTAGAAGGAAGACCTAGGGCTTAGAGCAAAATTCTTAGGAGGAGGCTTCTTGGGGTTTTGAGAGGCTAAACATCAAGATATAGGTCTTGGGTACATGACCTATCATTTTGGTGGGCATCCACTACAAATTCATCCATAAAATATCTTTCCCTAGGTGTTTCCCTAAGAGGGAAACCCTAGTTTCTTATTTCTCAACTTGAGGACTTTCTTGAAGATTTCATGATCCTTGACCTTGTTGAAATCAATCATAAGAAATCTTTTCCCCTCACCTTGACCTTTGGGAACTCCAACACTTGTTTGAACTATCAAACCTAGGTCTAGTGCATTTTTACTGTAGGCCTTATTGAAGAAAACAAATTACTTCCTAGTGAAGCCTTGAGCCTAATGTCGAGTCTTTATTGAGAATATCCTAGATAATCACCTTATTCTCGATTATCTAAAAATATTTCATAGGTGATCTTAGCCTACTGGGACTCCTCCCATCAGTGAAAGTCCATAAAGAGTAGGGGGTTTTGGCTATGGTGACAATGGGCCACTATGCCATTGTTAAAACTTGGTTTAGCTTTAGCCTTGTAGGGTTCCCTCTCCAAGGCCTGCTAAATTTTGTGGTATAATTTTGGCACTGTTGTCTGGGAGGAAGTGAGTCAATATTCCTCTAAATATAAAACTCTTAGGATTTTCTTCATATTTAAGAGATGATTTCTCTAACAACAAGATAAATCCTCTTCTAGTGGCTCCTAAATTGCTTGGTGTTAAATACCCCGTGAATGAGCTTGAAGAAACCATAGCTCCAAGGACTAGAGATGTTGCTAGAATGGGTGAGAATACTTCAATCCCTACTAGGAAACCTATATTTTATGAGACTAGACCTAACCCTCCTCCTAGCCCATATTCTAATTGAATCATACTAATGGATAAGAGGTGGAATCTTGCGTACTTTAAACCATTGAACTTTTCTAGCTTTCCTAGATCTCCTCATCAAATCCTTGATAAATATCATGAATGGATACCCAAATCTGATGGAACTGTTGCATTAACATTTGAAGGATATGTTAGGGATTGATACTTTAGTTTACCTCAAGGTAACATTGATAATATTGACCAATTAGAAGATGATTTCAATAAAAGGTGGGGCTCTGACTTGGATGATGGCATGGATCTTGAAAGATTCATGACTATGGTTAATATTGATAAAGATAATTCTAAGGAATACATCCAAAGATTTCACACCAATCTTAGGGAGATCCATGATAGAATAAACATATGCTATTATACTTGAAAGGTTTATCAAATAATCTCGTGGGAACTTAACATATGCTCTTAGATACAAAAATCCCAAGACCTTGGTCGAAGTCAAGAGACTCTTATTGAGGTTGAGAAAAACATAAATGATGCTCATATTGAAATTTTCAACTACCATAGGGCCAAGATTGAGGTCAAGTCAAAGACAAAGTCAACACCTAAACTTGAAGAAGTGGTTTTCTGTTTGGTCAAACAAATGGGAAAATTATTCGAGGATGTCAATTTAGGTCAAAAATATATTATGAATAGGCTGAATACTCTTGAAAAGGAGAAGGCATCAAAATCAAATTGTGCTCATAAGAATAAATTTAACAAGGATAAGTTCTCATATAAGAATAATATTGAGGGAGAATGAAGCAATCAACAAAGTGTCCCAAACCTGCTTGCCCCGACCAAAGTGGTGAGTCAAGAGGAGGAGACACAAGATAATAGTTCCAGTGAATAAAGTGAGGAAGAGGAGGAGCTCAAGCAATTGAACAATGTAGATGAATCCCATCCATTCAAAATATTTCTTGGAAATGCATATGTCCATCCACAACCTAGCCAAGTTAAACTCTAAGAAATACAAGAGGAAGAGGTACTAGTTGTGGAAGGTAGTGGGAGATTAAAGAGCTTGCAATATTCCTGAAAAAATGAGAAATGAGCCCAAGTGAGCTCTAGCACACGTTCCCCTCAAGAAAAGGAACCTCCCAAGGAAAAACCCAAGTACAAAGCCAAGAACCATGCAATAGAGTTAGGTGACGATGATGGTAGTGTTGTAAGCAAAATGATGGTGCAGATTCCCATCAAAGAGATTGTAAAGTTTTCTCCCCATAAAAGGCAGGTCAAGAAGGATCTTGGCCCTAATAATGATCTTAATGATCCTCTCATTTTGTTATAAAACACGCATTTTGACAAGTTGGAAGGTAGTGGGAGATTAAAGAGCTTGCAATATTCCTGAAAAAATGAGAAATGAGCCCAAGTGAGCTCTAGCACACGTTCCCCTCAAGAAAAGGAACCTCCCAAGGAAAAACCCAAGTACAAAGCCAAGAACCATGCAATAGAGTTAGGTGACAATGATGGTAGTGTTGTAAGCAAAATGATGGTGCAGATTCCCATCAAAGAGATTGTAAAGTTTTCTCCCCATAAAAGGCAGGTCAAGAAGGATCTTGGCCCTAATAATGATCTTAATGATCCTCTCATTTTGTTATAAAACACGCATTTTGACAAGACTAATCCTTGACATGAGCCAGTCTTTTTTACCTTGGCTATTAATCAATTAATTCTCCATAATTTTATGTTGGATTCAATGGCCTATGCTAATACTATGCCCTTAAAGGCCACGAACCAATTAGAATTAGACATTACTAGACCTTATAATAATTTTTTTGGCTTTAATTATAGGTCAATTCCCATCCATGGGCTCACTAAGGATTTAAAAGTAAGTATAGCTCATAAGAGGGACATTTCTTTGTTTATGGACGTTATTCTTATCGACATACCTGATCTATGGGGAACGTTGTTGTATAAAAAATGGGGTGCATCAATTGGGGGCAAATTACAAATAGATTTATCATATGCCATTATTCCCCAACCTAATGGGACTCCTTTCATCCTCTACATGGAGCCTCACCTCCCTAATCACATGGAAGATATGGACTTCTTTGCATATCTTAATCAACAAGCTAGAACCAAAAGCCAAGGCTTTCATACTAGTTAATCTAAGTCTAACAACCTTCCTTGTTCTCAAGATGTTAGCCTTCTCAAGAGACCTAATCCTAAGCCAATCATGCCGAAGAATCAATGGAATCCAGAGCCTGGGAAGGATTTAAAGTTCAAGGAAATGGTTCTAGTTGACAATCATCCTATCCTTATGAAAGTACATGGAAAGGTTCATGAAGGTTACTTTTATATATCAATACTTGATGGTCAGCTTTGGCCTAATCCGGCGAAAGTTAACCGTATCACTCTTTTCCTTAATATACGACCCAACATGTCATGCATGTTAGTATATGATGCATTAAATGTTCTTTTTGCATTGCTAATATCATCATATCATGTTTCCAATGCTATATTAAATTGCATAGTAGATTAAACTTGCATTTAGTTTAGATTTTATTTATGTATGGATTATTTCTTCTATGAAAAACATGGGCAGTTATAATACGCCTAGTGCACGTGCTCCCAAACTATTTTGTTTCAATGTGCAAGATAAAGTTCCATGGTCCTAGGAGATTGTTGGAGCTATCATATTCAAGTACATGGATCATGTACTCTATGATGAGCTCATGCCCCAATTGGAGCCAAACGTTACCCACCCAAAGTGGGTGACCCTTACGAGAAACTTTTATCCTATTCATCCCTTCCAGTCAGCTACCAACAACCCCTCAGAGCCACCTTTTAGCCAATGTGGCATGCCATTAATATCTCCACCATCTACATTGGTCATATGTTTCCTCACCCATTTTTCAATAACACATGCTGGAAGGTGGGCTTCTAATCAAAAAGTACTTTATTCATTATGCAATTATGTGCTTATGCTTGTTTGTATTTGGGAATTTTGACATGGATTATGGGGTGACTTGGAAGAAAGAAGGGTCTTGGCCATAGATTTGTTCCCTCACCTTAAATGGGGGGTTAATCTTCTATCCTAGTCCAGTGGGACCACCCTTAATGGCCTATGGTTTTAAGAAGGGGCACGAATTGGGAATCCATGATTGAGATAGTGTGTCTTATCGATCCCTTTCCATACTTAACACTCCTCCATACATTACAAGCCCTTATTCCATCTCCCTTATTTGGGTCAACTGGCCATTAGTTCATTGGGACTTGGCATCCATACATCCTCATACCTTGAGTAGGGCCTAGAAATGCATCTTGGGAGGTTGATGTAGCTAAAATAAAATAAATATAATATTATGGCCACAAGAAAAAAACAAAAGAAAAATCAGATTCAAAAGATGTCCAAGACGTTTAAATTATAATATGATGGCCACAAGAAAAAACAAAAGAAAACTCAAATTCAAAAGATGTTCAGGACTTTTAAATTAGCACATGGGAAAAATCCAAGCATTATCTCTACCTCTATCATATAGCCATCACTTGGTTCATTGGCCAATGTTTCCCAATGTCATAGAGGAAAAGAAACAGTGTAGGTCGGGGTGGGTTTGCGGTAGCAGGTGCATGCGAAGATGATGGGTTAGTAGGTGCAGGTAATAATTGATGCAAAGGAGGTGGTGGCAACGTAGGTTGTTGATACATGTTGGGGTTATATGCTTGCTGATAGGTTTGCATGGTCGGCTATATGAAGTACTTGGCATATTTGGATAAGGCACATATAATTGGGGTTGGGGTTGATAACTGTTGACATAGGGGTTTTTCCTCCAATTCTGGCTTTAGGTAGTATTTTGTGGTTTCTGAGCAACCCAAGGGGGGTATGATGCAGGAAAGGTCTAAGGCTGAGTCTTGCTATACCCTTGAGAATTTGGATCCAGAAACATATTCTAACTCTAGCCTCTCCAGGTGGGTCTTTTGGTTGCTTGAGATTAGTTAATGGTTTCAACGTTCCCCTTGTAGATGGCTTGTAAGCTGGGAAGTGATAGGCACTTCTCGGTTGGGTGTTCTAGAGTACAGATTCCACAAACCTCAATGGTGTTTAAAGGGCATTCCCTCTCTACATGTTTACGCCTACATTTGGAACAAAACACTACCATGGCTGCTTTCTCGGCTTCTTGCTTTTGTTTAATTTTCATGGTGTCTAGCTGGTCACTGATTGTGTTCAGGATATCAGTTTTAAAATTTTCTAATAGGTTTCCCAGCTCGACCATTGTAACAATGCTAGCCGTTGTTTTCTTTTGCATATAGTCTCTAGAATTGTCTCTAAGTTCCTGAAGCTTTTTACCTACTTTAGCTTGGCTTCTAGAATAGGTGCGACAAAGCTCAATGACTTCAGCAAATTTCTTCTTATAAATGTCTCCACCATTGAGCAGGTTTAATGTTTCAATGCAATCGTCTCTCAGCCCTTTTAGGAACACAGTTCTGAAAATATTTTCATCTAGGTTGGACCCACGGGATTTGTGAAAGTTGTATAGGAACCGTTCAAGATACTCTTCTAGGTTTTCATCTTCATTTTGCTGCATCCTAAGGATATCGTTGATGTCCCTACTTTTACAAAAATCTTGACACTTTTTAAGAAAAAATGATCTCATGTCATCCCATGTGTATATAGTGTGTAGCCCTAGACTCATGAACCACCTAAGGGCTGCATATTTTAATGTGGCAGGAAATAATTTAAGTTTATGTGCATTGTCATAGTAATTATAACTGCGACATAAAATATCGAATTCAAAAAGAAAGGCATCAGGATCTTAAGATGATTTATCGTAGATTAATGGGAGAGATGCCATTGGAATTGTTTTCATTGTGATATCATGAGTCACATCTAGGATAGGGAATCTGAAGGTAACCTCCTCTTCGTCTTCCTAGTTGCCCCCTCTAAAGAGGTTACCATTGTGTCGAGGACCTTCTCCCTCTTCTTGGCGTTCTTCGTTGTGTCTGTCCTCCCCATCTTGGTGATCCATTTCTGCAAGCAGCACCCGTTGGGGTTTGATGATTATGGTGTGAATAGGGGGTATTGGGACATGGTTGATGTTGGTTGATTGCTCGTCCAAGTTGTCTTGTTGTTCCATTGGTTCTTCTACAAGGTTGTCAAAGACAACTTGCTGAATGATCCTTTCCCCTCGATCTAAGAATTCCTGATCCAAAACCACGTTGGCATCAACACTTCCTCCTTGTTGTCTCAGACCTGCCTATCGATTAGCAGCAATAAGAATGGGCATATTAACTGATCCAAAAATTGCAGGAAATTTAGAACTGGAAATATATCTACCCTTGCTATCCCTAGGTCTACTTATACTCCTACGCATAAAGATAAAAGAAATAGAAACTCAAGAACAAGCAATGATCGGTTAGACTTTGGAGCAACCCCACAAAAGTGGATGCATGGTTCTTCACTCATGTCTTACCATACTCTCTCCACCCTCTGATAATCTTGCAAGATCCTGAAACTCAAATGATAATGGTTACCTGAATAAGAAATGACAACTTCCCTGACAAGTTTTCCCAGTACAATACAATTTGCAGTGTTGATGAACAAAGTAGGTCTTTATCTTGAAAGAAAAAGTGATGGTCACACCAGAGATTTAGATTTGGATCGGTGAAGCAAAGGGGTTTAAAAGCATGATATCATTAGCATAATACAATCAATCGAAACTAAGAAAACTCTCCACGCAGCAGGTAAACTAATAATGAAGCAGATAATTGAAGGATCACTATATCTATCACACAGATATACCACTACGCAATATTACAAAGTTGAACCTAGATGGGTGGGCCCGACCACATCTGGGGAGCTGATTAACTTACAGAAAGCAAGAGACTTCGATCACAATTAACTCGTCATCCACAGCGAACCATCAAACAATTAACTCAAACTTAATGCATAACCATTTTACACATCTTTGATTCAAAAATAATAAGTCGAAGGATACACAGTAACGATTTTAACTTACGTTCACTAGCTTCTAAGTATTACATGGTAGCCTTTTATAGGCGTTAACTAAGTTAAAACAAACTAAACTATCTATGGTAAATCCTAACATCCTAGCTAATTCATTCCTTCAAATCAGATGGTCTGAACAACTTGTCCAATTTAGTTTACCAATCTTCAACCGATCCCAATCTTGGTGTCTGCTCCATTCACAGAGGATAACGAGGATCTTTGTCGTGGCTGGAGTCAAACACATTCAAGCATGGCTAGAGGCAGCTTGCCATCTAGAAGTATATGACCTCTTAGCCCCTACGTGGTTAGGTACAGAACCCCAAAATGGCTCTTGAGTACGAAAGTGGAGGTACCATGGTTCACTGCCTACATTCTCCTATTGTCAACCTGCACATCTGTTGCAATGTCTACACTTCGACCATAGTGATTAGTTAGTTTATGGATAGCTACTCATATCCACTTAAATTCACTAATAAATGGAAAAATGTTACCATGAAAGACTTTACCTCATAGTAAGATTAGGACAGTGTTTAGGGCAATAAGAATGGCATGTGAGTAGGTTTAGGAGTGCCAAAAAGGTCAAAATAGAGACGGAAAATAGTAGTGTTGGGAACAAAATGGGGGGTCAACATCCTCCCTCACCAATTTTGATGCATGTCCTCATGCATCCACCAAAAACAAAATTGTGTTTAACCAAAAAGAGGTTGTGGTCAAAGACCAATAGTCTTGATCAGTACCTCGATCCCCTATTTGATTGGTGGTGAGCATTTTGTAAATTGAAGAACTAACCCTTTTGCATTAAATCTTTTAGCAGGCTTGTTCCTTGCCGATTTTCACCGCAGTAGTTGCTTGTTTTTTCTGGCCAAGGCATCATTATGGGCATATAACTTCATGTTGGAGTCCCACACTTGCTGGTTCACATCCCTGATGAAATGGAATAAAACTTTATATTTGTTGGCTTGTTCTCTGAGCTTGGTGATCATTTTCCTTAACTTGACAAGTCATATCTTTAGGTTTTCTTCGGCATCATATGCAGGAGCTTTGGTTGGTGTCGTCAACTGCTGCGAGGTACTACCTCCGGGTGACTTTCCTTTGCATTCTCTTGGGGAAGAATGATGCGGACTGGCCTTCATGATGCTCTTGCTTGCTAAAGGTCAGGCAGGAGACAAGGTCTCCATATCTCGCGTAATATCTGCAGGGATATTCACCTTGGTCGTGGCAGTGAGCTCTCCTTCAAGCGATATTTCAAATTGTTGGACATCAATATCATGGGAGGATGAGATATGGATATGTTCTAAGCTAGTGCCTTCATCCTTGGACTGCAAGGTCTGAGCTATGCTCCAAGTCTTATGGCATCCTTGAGCAGATGTCTTCGTCGGAGAAACCAGGGGAGTGCTGAAGGGAAACAGGGGTCGCCGACATTTGGACTTTGGTGTGGCACTTTTAGGATTTAGGGAAGGCTCTACCAGGGATCGAATGCATCACTTTTTGTAATGGGGCTCAAATCAGGTTGGTTTGGCTTAGCCTGATCTCGTTTTCTTTTCCTTTGTGAGCCTACGGGGGCTTGCACAGGAACCACTTTTTCGCCATCCTTCAAACTGTCATCAACTGTCTAGGGGAGTTCAGAAATAGGAGTGAGAGAGTGGGTAGATGTAGATTCAGATTTGGATGGGGGTGTGGCATCATCTAATTTCAGGGAACAACCTACTGCTTGTTGCCGAACCTTAGTCTGGGTTTCCTTCCCATGGAATTCCTTAATTAGGAAATCCTCCCATGACCATTTCCTCTTCTTGAGCTCAGCGACCAACAAGATTTTAATTAAGCTATGGTAGTATAATGCAGTCTTGGGTTTCCTGCCCTCTAACTGCACGCCTCTAGCAATCTTGTGCAAAACTTAATTTCAGAAAGTGAGGAATGTTCCATTGTCTATCTTCACTAAAATGGATCATTAGCCAGAAATGGTAAAGGAATACAACAACAAACCTCCCCTCGCATGTCGCAAAGCATTGCAACATCGTAAGTAATGGATTCCATCATTCCTCGATGCAGTTGTGGAGCACTCCTTTTGCCCAACTGATCGACCTATAGGCAGGCTTAAAAACAGGGTGCAATTTGGAATTTCTAGTTGCCCACCTTTGAAAAATTGCTCGCCCACAGCCGGTAGCCCAATGGCCCTGCTCATAGATTCTTTTGTGACTCTGAAATTTAAGTTACCTACTTGGGCATGCTCGCCATCGAAACTTCGTGTGAATGCCATAGAAACTTTGTCATTGTAACCTTGAAACCTTTGCAGAAAGGTCATCCAACCCTTTTCCTCCAAAATACCACTGCATTGTTGATACTCTGTGCTGCACGTGAACTTGATGAAGGTAGGTTCATGTCGATCAGCGCCCATGGTGCCTACGTTCAGCTGTAATTCTCTTTCTCCCAATTCTTTTCTACACCTTTGGTCTCTCACTAGTTCTCTAACCATGGTTGTAGACACCCTTTGTATTAATTTTGGATGAATGATCACCATTATAATGGATTGGAAATGTGAGATTTACCATTATGATGATCGTCCCATCCACAACTGTTTCAGAGTGCAAACGCTTGATTGAAGTGTGCGAGCATCTGAGGGAGTGTGTGAGTATCATGGCTGAGAGGCAGTGCATTCTCCTCATGATTACTAAGGCGCCATGAAACGATGGCGAAGCACGGGTAGGGCAGACATCATCACACAACAAGTATAAATCATGAGTGGGTTGTGGTTCATGTCTCATCAATGTGTTGGAGGGTAATCGTTGTGGAATTGGGAATATACAGGTGAGGAATCATGGTATATGATTATGGATGAACTTTAGGATAGGTACAGAGGCACACTTCCATGATATATATTTTAACCACTTACTAGTCAAATTCAAGCAAAATACAAGTGCGTACCTGAACCAGTGTAGTGATTTTGTGTCGATTGTCTGATTGGATGTGCTTATCGAAACTTGAATATAAGTAATGTTGGTTGCAATTGTGTGATGTGAACCCGACTCTAAAAAGGGAACTCAATTGACATGTTTGTAACCTCGGCAAGTTGAGTATTGATCCTATGGATCTGTACTTACACAGAGTGATTTCCTAACCACGGTCATCATTGACTATTGGTGAAGACGAGTCCTGACTCAGGAAACATGTTCACATATATATAAGATGATCTCTTCATGATCCAGAAGACTTCTTCACACACACTTTGATAGAAAATGTGTAATTATAGGACACAGATTTGGACAAAATTTTAGGACGTTCATATGTAATAAGAAGTTACATTTTAGACAGAGTTTAGAGCATAGGTTGTTTGAATCATAATTTCAGGATCCTCATACTTAATGCCATATATCATGCTGCTCATGGTATTTGGAAAAAGAAACTGCTTATCAATCCATGGATTTTAACCAGGACTGGAATGATGACTGCCTGGGGCATTTCTTCTTTAGGGAGCTGGAAATGTCTTGAAAGAGAGTTCCAAGGGGGCTTCTTTTCCATAGTTTTTCCTTTGGGCCCAGAAAAGAATAATTCAATGCCCAAAGGATCCCTAAACTACCATTACTTTATTTAGCAAGCCAAAAGTAATTGGTGCTCAAGGCATTCATGTTTAGAGAGTCTGAAGGCTTCCAAAGAAGACTCCACAGGTTCCTTTTCCATAAGTAATCCACCAGACTTAGATAAAGGAATAAACTTGCTCCTGGTGAATTCCTTCTTTATTCTACATGGGTTGTGGGGAGGACCACCTGCAAATATGAAATGTGAAATCCCACTAGTTTATGTATATATATATAGCAAGCCAAAAGTAATTGGTGCTCAAGGCATTCATGTTTAGAGAGTCTGAAGGCTTCCAAAGAAGACTCCACAGGTTCCTTTTCCATAAGTAATCCACCAGACTTAGATAAAGGAATAAACTTGCTCCTGGTGAATTCCTTCTTTATTCTACATG
>APFE030708958.1:0-13666 GCA_000404065.3 Pinus taeda
ACCGAAAACCATCACGTCCAAAAAACATGTGCAAAAATCATGCACAAAACCATAGGTGGGTCCGCCCAACCTAACATATGGTCCAAAACCAAAATTTTCCGGGGCGCTGCCCCGGACCCCATAAAGTGGGGTTACGGGTACCCCTCAAATGCCCTGTTAACTATGTGGAAAGAATATAACACAACCCAACAGGTATATGCATTATTGCTATGTGTATGCTTTCATTATATTGATGTTATGGTTACATACATGATAGATATTAGTTAATCGGTGTGATCATATCTACATGCATCGGTTAGTCATGAAGGATAGTAATCTATTTTTAAATGCATTGCATCTGAGGTCTTGATGTTATTATGTTTTATGCTAATTTTGATTGACCTATGCAAATGATCATGGTTATGACATTCAGGTATGAGCTAATATGTTGTGATATTATGTCATACTAATCTAGACTGGCGGTGCATATGTGATCGTTATGCATGAATGAAAATTGTTTATGATTTTATGATGTGAACATGTTAGCTAGTTACTATTATGGATATCATGACCTTATTTATGGTTGAGTTGATATGTTTTGAAGTTATATCATGCTAATAGAGCTTGATTGTGTAGACAATATAGCCTCCCCTGAGATACATTAAGGTATGAGTTTACTTATGTCATATATTTGGTGTTTGAGTGTTAATTTGGTGTCTATTATGTCATCTAGTTGATTTATCTGACATCGTATGTTTATAGTTTGTTTGAATGTTTAATTGATTGTCTGTAAGATTGCATGAATAAATTATCTTGTTTTAAGATGATTGTACTAACACATGTGTTGTGTTGAGACAACTAATATATACTTGAGTGTAAGTAGGTGATAGCTATAGCATTATGTCTAATGACTATCCATTGACTATGGATTATGACATGATTGCTAGTCTTGCTAAAGGTTGATTTCAAATTAGAAGATATGTTTCCTTGATCCTTGGAGCACGTGATCGACATGTGTGACCATTTGCAGGGAAACATGCTTGGCGTAATAAGATAAGGTAATTGGTGTATTGTTATGTTTATTTATGCACTAACCGTTATGTGTTTATGGCAGTATGATGTAAGGGATTGCATGTAAAAAGAGACTACCATGAAGTCATGAAGAAGGATCAACTTGGGTTTTCCCTTGGAGGCTTTGGGAACCATGAGGATTGAGTCATGGTGTTTGTTTCTATCATTGTGCTTTTGGTCTTTTGTGATTTGTTGAGCTTGATTTGCAGTTTTGTTTATGTCTAGTGAAAGGCCTTGCCACTTTTTTGTGGCGTAGTGCTGTTATTTTTTTTTCTGGTCTTATTCTTGTTTGTTTCTTATGCTTGCCTTTTGAATTTTGAGTCTTAGGAATTGGTTGGGAAAGAGGAAAGTTAATCGAGCTCAGTAGAAGCTGTGTGGAACCCAACAAGTAATGAAAGACTCAGATGAAGTCGATGCATGTGTAAGGGAAACTAAAGGTAAGATTATGATAGTTGGCTAAGTTGGTTGGGTCCATTAGTGTAAAGGGATGGTGGTAGGACAACCATGAGAAAAGTAATCAGGAAAGGTAAAGTAATTAGATGTGACGCATCAAATACCTTGGCTATGCTGGGAATCATTGTTCTCAATGTTGTGCATGTTGTGAACAGATAAAGGGAGTTCTGGTATCTGGTAATTATGTTGTGATCATGATTGTGTAGATGTCTATATATATATATATATATATATATATCTATACATAGATAGATAGATACACATACATGTATGCATGTATGTCATGTATGACAGGGTCATCATGGATCATGATTGTTTTTATGCTAATTTTTATATGTATTGATGTATGTATATATGTATGTCATTTTTTGACAGGATCATGATGTTTTAATGCTAATATTCATATGTATATATATGTATGTACGGATGTTGTTTTCTGATAGGGTCATTAGGAATCATTCTTGTGGAGGAATGATTGCTTATGCAAGTGAATGGCATGAAAGAGGTTCTTTCTCTTACGGGGAATCAAGTGGGAAGAGTAGCCTGACAGTCTCTGAGATCAGTATCATGTGGATATGAATTGATATTGTATGCTTGTGTTATGCCTAAGTTAATGTTATGATAGGTAACTGTGAGGGATACATCATTTAAATGAAAGCAAAAAGATCTGTGGCATGTTGGAATAAGCATGGATGGTAGAGAGACACTGGAAGCAAGGTTTCTTGGTAGAGACAGTGTGTTTCTGGATGAGAATTGGTACTATTGTGTATATATTGTGCATATTGTATATTCAGTGATTGTAACTATGGTGATGAGTGCCTATTGTATATATGGTGTTGTGTGCATATTTCATATGCAGTGTTGGGTATAGATGGTGATAGGTACATTTTGGATATGTAGTATTGTGTACATATTGTGCTATGAGCATGATGGATACATGTTGTTGTGTGCATATGGTGCGATGTACATGTTGTATATGTAGTGATATGTACATATGGTGTTGTTTGCATGTTGTACATGTGGTGCTATGTACATATGGTGTTGTGTGTATGATTGTACATGTGGTTTTGTGTACATGTTGTACATGTGGTGTTGTGTGTAGCTGGTGCTATGTACATGTCGTGTGTGTGGCGTTGTGTACATGTGGATTCATGTACATGTTGTACATGAGGTGTTGTGTACATGTGGTATTGTGCACACGTTGTACATGTGGTGATGTGCACACTTTGTATAAGTCGTGCCATATACATGTGATGTTGTGTACACATTGTGCAGGTGGTGTTGTGTATAGGTGGTACTAAGTGCATGTTGTACATGTGGTACTAGTGTACATGTGGTATTATGCACATGTCGTACATGTTGTCTTGTGTATATGTGGTACTACGTATGTGCATTATGTAGTCATGGCATCATGACATGTGTATTCATTGTTTTGTACTATGTGCACGTTTGTGTATTGTGTTGTACATCGAATGTAGGTGTATGTGTCGTGATGTATATCAAGTGTAGGTGTATTTGTTGTGATGTATATCAGGTGTAGGTGTATGCATTGTGTGATTTCGTACGTTGTGTGTGGATGTATGTGTTGTGATGTACATTGTGCATCTGTACGTGATTGAAGAGAAGCAAAGGCACTGAGTGCTTTCCAGGCGTTGAAACCAATCCGATGTGTGTACAAAAAAGAAGAAAGGTAGAAATAAGGACCAATGAAGGATAAGTATTAGTATTTTAGTTTAGTTTTATTATAGATATGACCTATGATTCATATTTATGATGGTTAACTATGATCTATGATTCTGGTTTATGATGATTGCATGTGATTCATGGTTTTGATTTATGATGGTTGTGTTTTGAGCTAAACTGATGTGATATGTTTATGCATAATGAGTTGATCAAAGATGTTAGTTTGACTTGTTGTCACAAGAATTAAATAGAATTGAAAGTGTACCTTATTGATGAGCTACCAATGAGGTATGATATGAATTTATTTAAGTTTAGTTTAAATCTAATGGAAGTTATGTGCTTTGTATAGGAAAGCATGGGAAATGCCTGGGTTGGTTGGTTGAAATCAACTACAAGAATTAGTAGCAACAATGAAAGAAAATGGAATAGGTAGTTGTATGTTGGTAAATCATTTCAAGAGTAGGGCCATGTGGGACACTGGTACTCAGTAGTGTCCATTTATTTCCATGAGCATGTTATGACTGTTATGATGGTTTTTAGGCAGGGATATATCTTGGTTTTTGGACCTTCAGATGTGAGGAAACCTTGTCAAGGGATGGACTGCCTGGGATGGGGGTGCCAACAGAACTTGGAAGGTGCGTGACTACATGAAAGGGGGTGACCAGATTGCTCGAGGGACTGTGCAGCAGAGAAGGGAAGGTCGGGGATATATTTGTTTTGGTCATCAACATTTTCAGATGGAATCAAATGTAAATTGGAAGTTTGATCTGGAAAAATGAGTCGGTAGCTATTCACTTAGAGGACAAGTAGTGCAGGATTATAGTGCTAGGCATTGGATTCATATTTAACCTTACAATGAATTCTAGACTTCCCGGGAAGGAGGTGAATCCTAGTGTTACTTTGATGGTGGAGGTGTGAGCCTATGGATTCCCTTGTTGTAGATGCAAGCATAGTATCCTTTATTTGTTAGTTGAGAAAATGTGCATATGTGTATATTATTGTAAATACTATATTGAACTGGATTTATAAAGATCCATAGACAGTATGGTTATTTGTTGGTTGAAGCAAATTTTCATCAATATATGTGTATACTATTGTAAATATCGTAATGGGTTGTGCTATAAGGCTCCATTAAATGGTATGGTTGTCATGTTTAAGTGAGATGTCATTGTAAATAATGCAATGAGCTGTGTTATAAAGCTCCATGGGAAGTATGTTTGGTTGTAGAGGTCTTGTTGGTTATAGGTGTCATTAAACACTGAGGATGGTGACCCCAAAGGGGGGAGTGTTCTGTAACAACCCTGGTTAAAAAGTCCATGTAAAAATATATGAGACCACGGTCATGGGACAGATATTCCAAGTTGAATGTTGGGAAAAACATCCTAGTGGGTGTTCATTTCGGTTATTATGGCTAAGAAATTTGGCAAAGGCAATGGAAAAGGCTTTGGAAAGCCAAAATTGCATTTTTGGCACATTTGTTTAGGAAAATAATGGAAATTAGGAGAAAAGGAAGGTGAAAGGTTACAGATTGCATGTGAGGAGGAAAATGAAGTCAAATAATGGAAAATGAAGAAAATAGAGACCTCATTAACAAAAAGGCCTCTAAGGATTAGTGGGTAGGCTTGGTCAGTGTAACCTTTTGTCAAATCATTTTTGGAGCTCTCATTCTATTGTCTCTCTCTCTCTCATACTATTGGACACTTAGAGGTTTCTTAGGGAACTGCTGGAGAGTGTGGAATACTTGGATGCTTGGAGAAAGAAGGCAAAAGCAGAGCAGGAAAGCACCAGAGGACATCAAGATCAGCAACTACAATAGGTTTTGCTTGCAGGTATCGAGTTGTATGTATGTTTTCCTCACTAGTTTTATCATATGCATGTGGTTTATTGATCATGATCTGTCATTGGCATGGAGGATTGCCTAGATTGACAATGGATTTGCCTAGCCTTTCCATTTCTTGGATATCCATGGTGTTGTGGGTTTTAATTTGTTTTCAGGTTGCTTCTCATGTTCCTTTAACTAT
This sequence comes from Pinus taeda, assembly GCA_000404065.3. Classification (NCBI taxonomy): domain Eukaryota; kingdom Viridiplantae; phylum Streptophyta; class Pinopsida; order Pinales; family Pinaceae; genus Pinus; species Pinus taeda. Next base: position 5,208 of record APFE030708958.1, read on the forward strand.
GGGTTGAGTTATTGGTTCCTGGAGCCTTGGCTGGAAAAACGCTTTGGAGCTTTGTAACAACTTGGGTTGAGTTACTAGTCCTCGAGCCTTTGTTGGAAAAATGCTCTGGAGCCCTTGGTGGGTTTTGTTACTAGTCTTGGAGCCTTGGTTTGACAAACACACTCAAGCCCTGGAAGCCTTGGGTAGAGACCAATCTGGTGATGGTTTGTGATGTATGACTATGAGGTGGAATCACTGTTTGATTGGTGGAGGAGGTTTGACCTTTGGAAGCCCTAGTTTGTTTTTTTATGGATTGTTCCATGAGATCCCACATTCATGCTTGGAATATGACACAAGGGTGACTGGATGAAGAGGTATTTGGCTCGGCCATGTTTATGGTCAGGTGGTACGTGGAAGTCCAAGAATTGGTTGCATTTTTCTTGTGGTAAAAAAATCTCTTTCCTATGGTATTTATGGGTAAATATGCTTATTGTTATGTGTATTATATGGTTTTTATATGCTTAACATATTTGATGTTTATATTCTGGTTATGAATGAGTTTTATGACTATCATGATGTTTGGATCATATCATGTTTTTACTTGTGAATGAATGAACAATGTATCTATGGCCTAATAGATGAAATTGTAGCTAATGTGTTGAGACATCAATTCTTCTTAGTGATTCTCAGATAAGTATGAGACCCTTATGCTTAGTTATGTTGTTAAAACATATAGCTTTCGTGTTTGTGACATGTTTGACGAAATCCTTGTCATGCCTAGTAGGGGTCCAGTCTAGTCCTTGTTGATTTTTTTCAAATGCATCTTTGTTCCGCTATGAAATTTTATTTCTGAAGGTGTCATTGAGTTATGGGCAGTGGCCTGGGCTTTGAGCCTTTAAAAGTGGCACAAATCCCTGAGTTGTAGGCATAGCACTAGGGAAACATTCCCTAGAACCTCCCTTACCCTTGCTATGGGAGCTTCTGGAGCCTCCCAAATGTAGCCTTGTAAATATCAAGGGAGTGTCTAAGGGTTTGATGCACTAAAAATTTAGTTGGTCTCAAGGTTTGGTTACCTGAGTGGTTAGGATGGCTCTTGGGAGTTCTGTTGTTGATGTGTAAGGTATGTGTGATGTGTTCCATCGATTCCACTTCCTTCATTGACACATAAGGATTCAAATCATATCATAATCACTTCTCATCACATGTTTACCTTGATTGGTCGGTTACTTAGGTAGATGTGGGAGGAGGGTGGTACATATATAGTTGAAATTAGAGCTAGGGTCAATTAAAATGAAAAAAAATATATTACAAATCTTATCTTTCATTTTAATGATGGAAGCATGATGTTCGTCCTATCTCTTGTCCACAACTACATATATCATGACTATAATATACGCTACATCCCTCATAGTACGAGCTTCGTGTGCAGTGTAAATTTGTGGCCTCGTATCCTTTCGGTGAGGGAAATTTGTCTTACAGTGATTCCTTCCACATGTCCAACACTTCAACAACATCTTGTCATCAACTCTATTATGTTCTCCCGCAGTTTGATGCACACAAACATTTTTAGTCAGTTTTAATTTTGGTCGAGGTTGACTTGTACTAGTTGAGGTTGCACCTTACCTTTTACCTATAGTTTTCATTTTCCTTCCTTTCTTATTCCATCTCTCTTTATTATTTCTGCTACCTTCTAGTTTCCAGTCACTTTTGAATTTTGGGCTGTGTCTCAACCCCTCATGGCAATGCTTCAATTTTATAATTGCGTCTTCTAATGTTAGAGGTTCATCAAATTCAATGTGATCCTTGAAATACAAGGGTAACCCACTGATAAACCCCCGTAATTTCACTTTCTCATCCTTCAATTAGGGTACATATAAAAAAAGCTCCAAAAAGTTGGTGACATATTAAGCATTCGACATTTGTCCCAGCCCGAGCTGATGGAATTCATTTTCCTTGCTATCAAATTATGTCTTTGACCAGTAATTTTTCTGAAATAGCTCTTCGAATTCACACCATGTCAGATCTTCTTCGTATATTTTCCACACATTTTTCATGCCCTCGCACTATATATCATCTTTTCCTTTTCGTCTGAATATGGCCACCCTCACCTTCATGTTCTCAGAATAATTGTGAATTCTAAAGAATTTCTTAATCCCTAGAACCTATGCTTTAACATCTTTGGATTTCTTCATTTCACTGTCAAAAGTAGGGCATTTAGCCTTCTTAAATTCATATGGCATGTGATTTTCCTTCTCATTATTTTTATGATCATGATGTCTCTTAGGGGGAGAATCAAAGTGTTGCCTATGAATACTAGCTCTCCTATTGGGGGCACTCACTGGAGTACCTCCTCTCATTGTATCATCACTTTTCCAACAATGTCTCTTCCTAGATCAGATTCCATCTACTCCATTTGTCTCTTCCTCCACTTCCCTGTGCCTCTATTTATTTCTAGGGAAACATCCCAATCCATGTTTCCCTTGCTTTTGTAGTTCTGAAAAGCTTTGTAGTATGAAAACATTAACTTGTGCTTGCATTTATTGTGCCTTGATGTAATGCCTCCTCCCACATTTACCCAATTTCACAAGCCTTCCAGGGTAAACATGAGATGAGTGTCATTATGACTTGACCCTACCTCCTAGTTACAGTTAAGGAAGTGGGGCCTACAAACTAATGACATATTGACATCCTACAAGGACCATAGGTCATTCAGAGGCTAAACAACCACCCCAAGTGACCAAACCCTGAGTTGGAACCCTTTTTCTCTACCCTGGGCCCACAACAAGCCATGCATGTAGTTATGAGGCTATAACTACACTCAAAAGCCTAACTACCAACATTTATGAACTAAATATTTAGTTCTGAGCATGCGGTATCGGGATTTGTGCCACCTTTTTAGGTCAGTATCCGTGCCACTGCTCGAATTTCTTGAGGCTTTCTAGAATCATAATTAACATGACAACAAAGCTAAACATTCAATCTCAAGTCAGAAACTTGACCTAGATTGCCTAGAATTCACTAGACATTTCGTCAAACACATGGAAAAGATGTAATCTATAGGTCATGGATGCATATCTGATCATATTAATCTTACATTCATTTGAGAATCACCAAGAAGGATTCATTCCCTCTCCACATAGATTCAACAACACTTATTAGTCCATACATTCATCAATTAATCTATAACTATACAATTCATTACAAGAGGCACAAAGAACATATATCATGTAACCAACAAATAACCAACATATAGACCATGGAAACCTAAACATAATATCACCAAAATAATAACTACAATTATACATGAATCACAGTATAATAATAACTCTTATTAATATATGAAAATACCAACCAAATGAGGGACTTCCATGTATCACCCGACCATAGATTGGGCTAAACAAAATCTCTCTTTCAGGGAATCACCCCCACACCATATTCCAAGCATGAATGTGGGATCTCATGGAATAAACCAAGACGAAACCAAACTAGGACTTCTAGAGGCCAAACCACCTCAACCTTCAACCACATCGATTCCACCTCCACGATTAGACATCTCTAACACCAACTAGATTGGTCTCTACCGAAGTTGTCTAGGGGTCCAAGAACTAATAACTCAACCCACAACCTTCCAGGGTTTTCAAGAATTTGTCCAACCTAGCTCAAGGGACTAAGAAATCAACCCACAAAGGGCTCAAAAGTGTTTGTCCCAACCTAGGCTACAATACTAGTAACTCAACTTAAGTTGTTCTAGGGCTTCGAAAGCATTTGTTCCAACAAAAAACCATAAGGAACATGAGCACCAATTAGAAAAACAACAAGTGGAAAAACCAACAACACCATGGCTATCCAGTAAGTGGAAAGGAAAGGCTAAAACCATTAGTACAGGAAAATATCAATGCTAATGACAACACATAACCATAGAATCACATGCATATACCATGCATCCATAAACCAACAAGGAAACCGCACATGCAACCTGCTACCTACAGAGAAATCCAACTATAATTGTTGATTCAACTCTTCCCTTGCAGTTTCCTTATTTCTCCAAGTCCAAGTGAATGATAACGTGCTCCAAGCATGCTCCGAGATTTCTCTAAGTGTGCAAGAGTATGAGAGAATGAGAGAATGAAATGAAAGCTCCAAAGCTGAATTGAAAAAAGGTTGTGAACTGATCCTCATAAGCCTTTTTATCATTGAGGCCTCTAGTTTCTTAATTTTCCCTCTAATTTCCATTGCATGCAAATATGTGACTCTTCACCTTCCTTTTCTCTTGTTTTTCTTATTTTCATAATTAAAATTACAATTATTGCCTCTCTTCTTTGCCAATGCCTTTGCCAATTTCCATAACCATTAATTAATCATAAATGATACCCATCACTATGTTTTTCCCAACATTCAGCTAGGAATACATGTCCCATGACCTTGGTCTTATTTTATTTACATAGAAAATCAACCAGGGGTTCTTACACTTGAATAATCTTTCATTGTCATCTCTGTAACTTCTTAGTTTGGCCTTTAGGCTCCTAAGGGTGTCTACCCAATCAAGAGAGTATACCTCTCCTTGATGCTCAACTGACTTCTCCCATCTGACTGATCTTTCTTTTGTCTCATGTCGGTATCTGTTAGAATTGTCATCAACCATATTGTTGTTCATTCCCTTGTCTTGTTGCTGTCTATGATGTGTTTAAATAAATGCACAAAGTTGTTAGATATAACAAATAGAGATGCATCATGCAAATGTCTTCTAGACTTGTAGTTGTTGGTATTAACTAGCACAAATTATTAGGGTTTAAGCATATATATGAAAATGTTAATCAATTGTCATTAATATATTGTCTATGCATGTGCAAATTCATAATCAAGCAAAAATATACTTCATTTTTCACATTTAGACCTAGTGTTGGAACCTCGCTTTGATACAAATTTGTAACACAACCCCTTATCTAAATAGAGGTGGTTACCTTACTAACCTAAGACTCAAGGGGAAGTTATGAGGACTGGGTTTTATTTTTTATTTTATATTGAATAATTGTGTACTCACCTGGGATAGGATGTAGGGGATAAATAAAAAGTGACCAAGATTTTTGTATTTACACTATAATGAGGTTAAGTATAGTATCGATATATTTTTAACTTGTCCATTCATAAGGCAGGTTGGAAACATCTTGAGGGAGAACTGGACATGATGCATCTTTGGGATAAATTTTTCATGGAAGAATGTTGCAGGTTTTACTTCACCTCAAGCAACCTCAAGAAAATTATTCCTCCCTTTAATGACATCTTGTCTTAACTCACCCAAATTTATTTTCATTTTATGGTGAATGACTAACATTTGGAGTAAATCTCCTTTCCATTGTAACAAACCATATTAGTTCAAGTAAGTAGCTGATTTGCAACTTGCAATTGGGTTGGCTCTGTTTGGAGTGTCAAAACTTGTAAATTTCCTGAGTGATTTTCAATTAGGGTCATCCCATCACAACCTTTTCTTGAGAAGTAAAGTTTCATTTCAACCTCTAAATTGTCATATGTTAATTCGACCATAAAAGAGGAACTGAGGTGAACATCAATTCCTTTCATGTTACTATTTTTCCTATAATTCTTTTGTACTGCATTACAGACACAACCCATTGTATAAAATATAGGAATATAAACAAGCATGAGGTGTTCTCTAAGATATGTATGTGAAAATTGTTGTTTGTAGACCTAAATGGACTTTGAGTTACGTTGGCATACATAACCCATATAATAACCACAACACCAATTAGGACCAATTCTCCTATGTATTACGAGTCCAGTTTTAGAAATGGCCTACGTAAATCTTTCACCAAAATAACTGGCCAAGGATTGAATAATCATTCATGCTAGCTAAGACAATTACTCGTCCTTTGTAAGGGGTTATTTGCACCTTTTCCCCAATGATAATTCTCTATATGCACTACAATATTCCATGATCTGGTAAGTGCACAAGACTCAATTCAATTTTTCTAGAACTTAGAATGAAACTTTGTGCATTCATTTGGTTTGTAGTCATGTTTCCTCTTTCATTCATTTGGTCTGCAATCATGCCTATTGAAACAAGCACAAATCTTCTTAAACATTAACCTACCAAGAGATTGGAACTTCTAATCCTTGAGAAACACCCAAAAGGAACCACGAACATATTCAGATATAGGATGAAAACATTGTATTTAGAAAAGCATCCTTTTATCAATTGGGTCAACCCCAAGTCCAATGAGTATGCCATGATGGATGCAATAACAACCAATTTTGTCCCAAAATTGTTTATAAAATTAATTTCCAAATTCCATATTTTGTAGATCTATGAATATATAAATTGTTTTAAGGTAGAGTTGGTTCCAATTACATGTCCACTTAATACTCTTGGGATAACACAACTCTAAATCATATTCATCCTTTGGGGGCTTATCTATCAAATTTCAATTTTCCTTTTGTATTCAATTTATCCATTCATCAAAAATTTGTGATGAAAACATGAACATTCCTTAAATACATTAAATAAAATCAATTGAAATGGATATTTACTCAATTTAGGATGCCTCTACCCACACACCGAAGAGTTCATCTACATATGTACATAACATTCTTGTTTCATATCCCAAAGCTAAAATAGGTAAGGTTTTACCAATGTATCTTGAAGATTACATTAAATCTCAAAGGTCACCAGAGGGTATGCATAAATAACATATACCATGTATGAATATCGAATGGTAGAATAAAATGTGTTGGCCCATAGTGATTTTGCAAACTCACAAGTAGAATTGGGCAAACTAGAAATGATGCTTACAATTGTCACGTTCTTCAATAATAGACAACTTTGTAACCACTAAGAAAGAGATACTTGTCTATATTTTCATAAAAACCTTATAATCTAATAAGGAAAACACTCAAATCTTCAAAATATATTCTATAAGAAGAAAACAAATCATTTAAACATAAATCTATGCTACTGATGACAAAATTTCATGAAATTTTTTCTTGTAATTTACACAAAATATTTAAAATAACATAAAGAAATGAAACAAGTAATTCATAGCTCCTAGTTGAATCTCCCAAGACTAGTCATTCAAGTAGTGAACTTCGTAATGGAAATATTGTAGAATGTGAAATCAGAGAATTAATTAAATTCGTCCAAAAATTCCTCAACTAATGTTTACACAATAACCATGGAACTGGTAGACAATCCATATAAATACTTGAAGCTTCATGAATGTATGATAAAAATATATAATATACCATGTAGAAATAATTTTACATGGCCTAATACACACAATATCTAGTGAAAATTTCAAGTGACCCAAACACACACAATATATTGATTGTCGTAACTGAATATAACACATTATACATAGTCCCAGTCTTCCTTACACACTTCATCACTAAATTTTCATAATATGAAGCAATGACCATATTTCAAGTATACCCAAACCATATACCCAACCTACAAATAGTAGTAATAACATTGTTGTACAACTAATGTGAAGGGACATATATCTCAAAAGAGGATAACCTTAGATAGATCATGTATTGAACATCTTAATAATAAAAGTAATCACAAGTAGGCCACAACACCATGTGTTAGACAGTAATTTTTCACTATCTTTGTTACTCCTTCTCCCGCACCTTGGAGGACTCATTTCAGGACCTGTGAGAAGTGACATGACCTAGAAACACTTGCATTATATTCCCCTAGACATGAACTTCATATGCCCTGAAGACACCTTCTGAAAAATATCCATAAAAATAGCCCTTTTTCCATTAGCGTGGTTTCACTATGTATCACTCGCGCCAATGGGGGAAATTTTACAAAGAGGGCGTGCCAGATGGTGCTCTGTCTCAGAGTCACACTCGCACCAGCCTAGTTGGGTAAAGTTTTTAACAAACAAACTTACGAAGGTTCTTCCTAACCCACTCATGAACTGAATCTATCTTGAGTTGGTTTAGTTTGGCTTCGAATCTCCATAGAAGGGAAGTGGTTTGCCACCTCCTCATGGAAGCTTCTTAGTGATAAATCCAACCCCATGAATATTGTGGAAAATCCTAACTCCTTCCCCTCTATCTATAAAAGCTTGTCCTTTTGCCTTTGACAAGCTAGTTCTGAGTGCTAGTTTATAAGTCCCAAAGTCTAAGAATTGCTAAGTTCATGCTACAAGAAGCCTTCTTCATTCCCATAAGGCTAAATCTAAAGTGAGGAGATTCTTGTCCAAGTAACCAAGGAGAGAGAGGCTTGTTTCCCCATTCCCAACAAGCTTTGCAAGGCATGTGCTGCTGATCACCCAGCCAAAGGAGGATTTGACGTCAGAACTATGGTTGTATTCTTCTTTGTTTATCAATAATAGACGACTATCATTATGGTTCCACTCTTATTGTCTTTTGTAATTATGATTGACTTATATCCTTTCTGACTGATATATAGTTGCATCTATTGGATTTTATGCTTGTGTTTGTGTTGTTATTTGCAT
>APFE030708967.1:0-11115 GCA_000404065.3 Pinus taeda
ACAACATGTGTGTCAGTCACCCTTTTTTATAAATATACACGCAGGTGGCTTCTTTCAAACAATCAATGTCCCTGTTAAGGGTTGTCACCTTAGCAATAACCACCACCAAATGAGTTGTAACCTTGGCTTCCACAACTGGTAGAGTCAAGACAATCTATGCTTCATTAATACCTAGAATCATGTGCTTTTAATATCCAATTCAGACATCATGCAATGTTCATAGAATGGTAAGTGCATGCATAATTAGTTGTAAAAATGCAGCCCAACATTACTTCAGCCATGGTTTCCAGCATGCAGGTATATAGCATAACCTTGTGGAAACAAAATGGATTCTAATAAATCTGTAGCTTCACCCAACCAGCTTTATATATACATACACACAGAGCTAGAACAGGTATAATGATGATGGTTTCCTAGCTAGGATCAACTCCACTACATTACTAACATGTACATAATTAACGTTTAACTCATCATTGCTACTGAATTGTACCTAAATTTATTACTAGGTCAACTCATCCCATGCAAATGCCAATATTATCCCATGTTGGGTAAGCCATGTGCAACACCATTGGCATATGAAAGCTACCCATGGAGTTCATGGTTGGGTTCAAAATAGGTATATGATGCCAGCCTCCCTAAAGTGAATATGGTAAAGTGTCAACATACAGAGTTTACCTCTGAAATTTGGAAGGCAGGGACTGTAACATCTGTTGTGTCAGCCCTTGTTAAGCACTCACCCCTAATTGCCTCTGTGGTGAACATGTCTCCAACATCAACATCTGCTGGTTTCCAAGGAGAAAACAGTCCGTAGTAGGGGCAAGTTCTCATGATCTATCTATTTATTGGGCTGAGGCTCCTCCCTATTTCTCTTCAACATATGTCATTCTACTCTGAATTCTGTCATTCTACTCTGAATTCTGCATGTGTGGTGCGTAAGAAACTGACATACTAACAATACCAGTAGACAAAACATGGTGTGAGCACACAATTTTAGAGCAAATTTTGATTGTCCACACCTAAGGATAGGTAGGAGGCGAGGTTATTCAAAGCCCTTCCTTTCAGTCCATGAAATTACATGGGTTGGTAAGGCTAAAATTATATTGAAACTGCCCACATTCTTTCCCCTTTCACATCATACTCCATTTGCCTCTTTTTAACTTTGTACAAAAAGAAAATGGGAATTGAATTACTCCTATTTTCCAGATCGCTGCATTTAGATGGGTTGGTCAGGCTACAAATAAATAGAAATTGCCCATGATAGTCTGTAATTTGGCCACTGTTGTGTGACTGGTGGAATATGATTGTTGTTATGGTCTGGCTGCTGTTTTCAGGGACCTGTTTCTGACAAGAGGGAGGACCCAGATAGCTCTTATTACAAACATCAGCTTGGCCCCAGATAGTTCTTCTATATGCCTGGACTGAAGGAATGTGTGAACTTTCAGATTCAATAGCTATACATGGTGTTTGAATAACGTGTTCGCTATATGCAATGGCTGCTATTCAACATTCCTAAAATGTGCAGAAATGCACAAGCACAGTGAGTACACCCGAATATAGCATATTAAAGAAAAAAATAAATTGTGCCTTCTTCAAAGAATAGTTAATATACCATAAATTATTACAAAGCCATAAGGAGTCTAGTCAGCCTTTTAGAAGGGTCTGCAAAGGGTAAATTAAGTGAGCAAAATACATGGCAAATGCCTCGATTGAACCACATCCCTTAATGTGTAGGATCAGTATTAGGATTGGCCAGGAAATGTTCCTATTTCATTGATGTTTTGACGGTAGTGTAAGACTATAAGCATCTTTAAGCCGCTTGAGGTGCTTCCGAATTTGAACAATATGTAGCTTGTCCCTGAATCAAATAAAAAGCATTTTGTTAACGTGGACTACCTTGGTGGTTAATATGAGAGGTTATTCTCCTCCCCGTGTAGGTTGTGCCCTTATTATTGTTTCACCATCAACAGTTAGCCTTGTTAGATTAGATTTTGCATTCATGTCACATCTTCTTTGACTAGAATTTTGTATTGTGGTGAAATTGACGAATTGCAGGTACTACTATCACGGGAAAAAGAAACCTCCTGTTCAATTATGGAGACAACCTTGACAACGAATGCCATTCATCTATTTCTGAATGGTTGCACTGAGATTCAACCACTACTTCAGATAATCGATGTTGGTTCGTACAACCTGTCTTCCAGAATTACCCACATGGTAAACACCACTCACTACATAACGAAGTTTCACATAGATTTGCTTGCTATTACATTTAGTTTCATATGATTTTATACTCGTTTGGAATTGTTAATTTATTTTGCATATTCAAACAAAATCGTCAAACATATTCATTAACACTTACAATGTTTCGTTTTTGGATGGCAACAGGTATGAATACATGCTACCTATGAAGGTTGTATGAGTATTGCGAAGAAATTCAGCAACAAGAACTTACGCTACAAGATATGTAGAGAAGGATCCTGCCACAACAATCAACGCCACTTTACCGTTTGCACCCAACCATGAAGTTGTTAAAGAAAATAAGGAAAATACTTAAGATAACAATTCACATCCATGAAAGGGATGCACACAGGCAAATGCGTCATCAATTGCAGGAACAGCTCGCACAATATGGCACCACAATAAACAATAACTGGTGTTGCCGATGCCATGGCCCATCATGCATATATGATTAGCTGCTCATTCTCAATTACATCTCTACATAATAGAATGCTCTTATTGTACATATGTTTAGAAGCCAATGAATACTTTCATTAGATATATGTTTAGTTATATCTTACCAAACACATCTCCATGTCTAGAGTGACTTGTCCCTGTCGACTTCAGGGTCTTCAGATTATTATGGATGTTGAGCATTTTAGCTCTATACCAAACTCTGTTGTTTTTTTCTCGTTTTGTTAAGATCTATTTATGAAATTCATGGAATTACAGTGTTTAAATTTCTCTTCATAATTTATAGTGGTTATATTCTCCACAGAGTTTTGTATGGCTGTGAATGTAATCAGTAAATAGGTTGGGCGTTTTCCTTTTCCTTGTAGCATACATATATGCATTTTGGTATTTTATGGCTAAACACTTGGTTTGAAATAGTTCTGCAACCAAATCTTGCATGTTCGGCATGTAAATAATTCCATTTCTAAAATCACAACGGAATGAGCCTACTATAGACCAATACCCTACTTTTACGTTCTACCATTTTAGTTTACACACTCATTAATCAAATCAGCTGAAGTATTCCCTCTGGCATTGGACAATTGTGGACTCTCAACAAGTTTCTGACCAGTCACAACAATATATCAGGGACTATCCTAGTGGAACTTACTAACTTATCCTCACTGTCATGGCTTTCTCTTTATCACAATATGTTGCATGGGGAGCTTCCAAGAACAATATTTTCATGGAAAGGTCTTTCTCAGCTTAACCTTGCCAACAACAAAATCACATGATTAATTACTGCGTCACTTGGGCTGTTGCCTTTTCTTAACAACCTTAACCTCTCAAACAATTTCCTTTCTAGGGAAATACCCCTTGAATTAGATAACCTCAAGTTGAGCTTTCTTAATGTGTCTGGCAACCACTTATCTGGCTCTGTCCCTGTTGGTTACAATAATCTGGCATATAGACATAGGGTATTGATTTCGGTTATTGTTGTGGCCATAGTAGTCTGCTTGACTGGTATAGGTTTCCTCCATAAGAGACACAAGATTTTCATGCAGGTTAACACAAGTACAGAGTCTTGGAAACTCACATCCTTTCACATGGTTGACTTTGAAGTGTCAGACATTCTGAATGGATTGACAGAGTATCATGTTATTGGAAGTGCACATGCTGGCAAAGTCTACAAGGTGGCACTGGAAAATGGCAATATTGCTGCTGTGAAAAGGATCTGGAATAACGAGAACTCACGATCTGTCCAAGAAAAGAGATTTCAAACAGAGATAGAGCTTCTAGGAAAGATTAGGAATACCAATGTTGTAAAGCTACTTTGCTGCATCTCTGGTTCGGATTCTAAGTTGTCAGGAAAGAAATTGATTATGGTGGACAGGTAAAAAAGAATAAACAGATGGTTTTTATTTCCCTTTTTGAGGCTAGACCTTCAAGGTACAGATGTTCAGTGCTGGGCTTCTCATGTCCATTTATACTTACGGCTCCTCTATTCTAAAGAGATGATCAACTATTTGGTGAGTGATACTTCGGGCATCTGTAACTTTGTAATGTCTATGAAACTGCTTAAGGCGAACCTGGGACCTCTCTATGGCAGATCTATGCACTATTGATGTGGACTAAGAGGAGAATATATGCAGGAAAACCCCATCGTTTGCTTGACCAGCTATAACTATCAAAATGTGATATGATGGGTATCTACAATTTGTACAGTAAATAATGTTCTCAACGTGCATGCATGCAGGCCTAATCTGGAAAATGTCAGAGATCTATTATGTTCCAGCCATGTAAATAAATAGAAAGGATCTTTTATAGATTGAAGGATCAGTTCTCTGGTTTGAGTTTGACATGTTTTGGCCTTCGTGTCTGTGAAATGCATCTGGTGCTTTTATGTTCAGTGGGGGATGAAAGGATATGTGTAGCATTGTAAATAGGTAGATCATATAGCAAATTATGTACAGAATAATCAATTTTGTTGCTGAATTTAACATGCTTTTAGCCATTTTGTTTCTGAAACCAGAATGATTATTGCATTAAGGTCACTTGTTTTGTTACTGGTAAGCTCAGCATTGTTATCCCAGCATGGGATTAATGGTGTGTATGTTCACTACAATACAACAGCTGGGCCTGTGGAAGGCAAGCTTAATGTGCATTTGGTCCCCCATACACACGACGACGTGGGGTGGCTTAAGACCGTTCATCAGTACTACGTAGGCTCCAATGACAGTCTTCAGGTCTTATTAATTCCTCTATTCAAATATGAAGCCTTATTCTACATTAAAACAGTTTGTTGTAATGCATCTCAATGAAATGTATTTACCATGAACTGTGAATCATATCTGCACCTGGCACAACCTACCTGTGTGAGGAACATATTGGATTATTTGTTCTACTCATTGCAAGAAGATCCAAACCGTAAATTCATTTATGTAGAACAAGTATGTTTTCATACCAAATAAATCATCAACGTCCTTATGAATAATGGAGAGTATATATGTATAATGAAATGATTTATAATTGAGTTTGCAATACCCAGTCTCTTCAAGTTGATATATCTGACATGTAGTGCTTTGAATTCAAAAGAGGAAAAATTGAATAGCTAAAACTTCTCTCAAGCTGAATGGACCAATTGTTTCTCTTGGTTTTCGGGACAAAAATATGCCAATCAATCTTATCACCTTTCACCCACTACTATTTGTCAACTCATTCATTTGATCCCCAAAAAAATCCTTTTCCTATGTGAAGGAGAGAAAAAGACACCCCTGTACTATGCGGCAATCCAGACCCAAAATGTTTTGGCAAGTTTGCAAATCCACATAACATGCCTAATCGTTATGCACCTCCCAACAAACTACACAACGTGCATTTGTAAGGTCAGTGCTACATAGTCTATCTTTTGCTGCTGAACCCATACGAAGATTGAACCACCTAAACGTTCTTATCTCAAAATACTTGAATGGCTAGATACCTTGAGGCTTCAGGCCTCCTCAACTACCTTGTTTCGTTATCTTGAATTTTCCATTCTTGTCAAGGCGATCTGCATATTCTCTATACAATAATGAAGGGAAATATTTATTGCCAAGAACACAGTTTTTCTATGCAGATAGACTCTAGATTCACTGAAGAGTTTAGGTAGAAGAAGTGAGGTGACGAGATGGGATTTGTACTCAGTTCAAATCTAATTTCATTAAAAAATTTAGGGACAGTAAATAGGGTGATGGGACTTATATTAATTTACAAATTGAGGTTTCTCAATGACCATGCCTTAGAGTAAACTTGTAACCCATGTATGGAACTGAGTTGTGTTTACATTGCCTGCAGTATACCCCAGAACAAGGGTTTGCATACTTAATAGAACTGTTCTATGTTGTATGAACAGAAAGTATTCAAGTACGTGGTCCACTACTCTTTGTTTTGGGTTTTATGAATCAACCAACAACTTTTTTTATAAAGAAAAACGTCTCTCACTTTAGATAGGTTGATGTTTACAACAACCTATTGAAAAAATAGTAAGGGCATTTATCCAAATGCAGTAAGAACGAATGGAATATAAATTCATTCATTACAACCACCATAATAAAGAAATAATCTAAACCTTGGTGTCCAAATTCACAATCCTAAAATAATCTGATAGCCAGCAGAGCCATACTTCATAACATAGTATGGCCAAGGTCTACTAAATTTAAGGCATCAACAACACGGTGCATTTTCTGTTCTCTGAATGGTTAAGCAGGTAGTTGAGATGCGTTGTTTTTCCATTGAATGCAGTATACCCCTGAACAGGGGTTCACGTACTTGATAGAACAGTTCTCTGTGGTATGAACAAAAAATAATCGAGTACATGGTCCAATGCTCTGTGTTTTTCGTTGGTTAAATGCTCTGTGTTTTGCAATAAGAGAGAGCAGGTTGGGCTCTAGAGCCCAAATGGCAAGATTCCTTCTACATTAAACAACAAAGACATGTCAGCATTTTAGCCTTTCGTCACATTCACATACTTGAGTTTTATATCATTTGGATGTTTAGCTTTGGAAGATTCTCTAGACACTCGCAATGGGTTGCCTCAATTGCTTAGAAATTTGCAGATATGGACAAAAATCCAATTCCAATATCAATTTACCATGTCCAATAATGTCAAGATTACAATTGATAAGAAGCCATATTTTGGTTTTTTTATCCAAGTTGAAAGATATTGTATGAAATCATGACACACATGGTTCTTTTTGTCTTCGGCTCGTCCACATAGTTAACCAGGTATCCCATGGAGGTGCAAATTTGTATTTTCCAGATTCATTTGTCCTTTGCAAATTTCTCTTATCCATTGCTATTTACATTTTTCTAAAAAAACCTCTTGGGAGTTGAAAGTAAGGGCTTCTGTATTTCCAAATATTGAAGTTTTCAATTTTAAATTGTTAATGGTTTCCTTCTATATAAAATTATAATGATAGTGATCTCTGGACATCCTTCTTGATCAAGTCATGTTAAGGTTACCTTTATGATATTTATTAAGTTCAGTTTGATAGATCCTTGTAATGTGTTCGGAACTCTATCCTTGGGGAATGGAACATGAACTCTGTATCTTATTTGCTCTTCAACTAAAAATATGATTCCAATATATGAAGTTGAAGCTCCTGGATTTAAATTTTCAAAATATGTTTCCAACTTCCAAGAAATGAAATTGAAGCTCCTAGAATACAATTTTCTTTGGAGCACATAATTTTTTTCCAACATGTTGTATTTGGCTTTTTGCATAAGAAAATGGAAGGAAATATATGCGTGTATTTTTAAGTCAAAATTAAAATAACCATAAACAACACCATGAAACTTCTTGTAAATTACAAATACAACTGTTCAAGAGATAACATATCTCGGTAGAAAAAACCAATTGTAGAGGGATATTGTTTCCGCCTAGATGTAGAAATCCCAAAGACTCACCCCAAGTTCAAGGCGAAGATGTGATAAGGGAAAACTCTCCCAAAAACAACAACAATGTGAAAACCAATTGTCTCTGTCATCACGCACACATGTAGTAATATGTCACATTTTTGGAGTTGATTGGGCTTATCTTTTATGTTTTGGGTTATGTTTTTTTGTTGGGGTTTTGGAATCAACTGAGTGTGATGCAGGAGCATATGGTCGACAGGGTGAAGACCGAGAAAGGGCGGACAAAGTTTCTGAAGAAGATTGGGAAAGATGAACAATTCGACAAATGGACAACAAGTCTGTCAGAGTTCTTGCATTTTTATTTAATTTCTTCCAAAGTCAACTACAGCATTGAGATTCTGTTGGTTAATTTTTATTTATTTTACTTTACTGTAGCAACAGGTGTTAATTATAGTTGTTAGAATTAGATTAATACAAATAAGCAATGTAAACAACAAACCTTGTGGGACCAAGGAGACAAAGTAAACAAACAAATAGACAGGTAAAGTAAGTTTTTAGTAACTGCCAGGCAAACTGAAATAGAATAACTATCTGACAAACTGTAAGGAATAACTATCTGCAGTTATCTAACTGCCTGTAACTATTGTATAAAAGGACAGACAAAATAACCCAGGGGGGTTCAGCAGCTAAGTAATTGAAAGAGAGAATTAGAGAAATATATGTCAAATTCCCTTCATCTAAATTTTGTGCACAAATAGATGTATGAATGAAATACATAAGTCCTCTGTATTAGAAATTTCTATATATATTTCTCTACAATTAATTCATGCAGGCAAACACAGTGACAGAGACTCACAAAAAATTTCACATATATATTATTGCATATCCAATATCGTTGCAGGCAAACACATGACCGATATTCCAAATACCACAAGTCTAAAGATAAGCCAAGACCGAGAGTGAGCAACAGGCGGAAAGAAGCGAACAGTGTCGAAGAACACAATGACCCACAGTCGAAACCGGGTAAGCAACAACAACATCAAACTTAATCATAGATTACATATTCCAGTATAATACATTGCAGGCTTGTCAAATTTAAAATTACATGACTGAACTGTGTGACGAGGGTTCGATGAACCAAACCATCAACTAGCAGAACCTACAGCAACCCTCTACACCACGGATACGGGTCGGAACAGCCCAAACATTAAACGCTACAGCTATTAATCATACAGAAACAAATAATTGTAGCGAGAACAGAGAGCCACGGAAGCATCCAACATACAGACTACAGACACAAGCAGATACAGTCAAAACAAAGAGCCACCAAGATAAGAACAGAGCTACCCGGAAGAATATCGACCGAACTCTTTGCGGGAGCCACGGAACCGGTCACCTGCAACCATTACAAAGGAGTTAAGTTAGGGTTTGTTGTCAAACAAAAACCCTCGAACCAGAAATGAAACCGTAAGGTCAAAAACGAATTAGCAAGAAGCGAAGCCGTGTATGGCAAAAGGGGAGAGCCATACCTGAAAGTGAACGAGTCCACAACTCAACAAAACGAAGCGAAGCCCTGACCACGGAGGGGCCGAGTGTTGTTAGATACAGCTCGAATAGCAAACAAAGAACTATAGCAAGAAACAAGTGAATTACCTGAGCATAGAGCCGAGTGCCGGAGAAATCCCAGGTTGCAGACCAACGAACATAACATTGTCAACTGGGCAAACCAGAAACCCTCAACACCAGCATTTACCACAAAATTATAGCGCCATTGACCGAGACAAACAGTAAATACAAAAGTAGAACCAGTCGACTGAGCATAGTCACAAAGAACAAGCAGAATGCCAAGTAAAAGAGCCACAACTTACCAATAAAGCCTGAATCGGATACACGGACGAGAATACAGTATCAAACCACATCGTTTAGCCAATAAACCATCAGAAACTTAACAGTGTATCACCACAGACGGATAGCAGCCAGAGGCGGAGCCGAGCATCAGAACAAAACCACAGAGCAGCGAAACAACGAGGCGAAAATGACCAAATGAGCGCGAATTGACAAAGTGAAAAGGTAGTAAGGAGATTAGGGTTCGGCAGCTTCGAGGAGGACAGGTGTCGCAGTGAGGACAGGTAAGTACCGTGGGTTGATTGATAATCACCTACCGCATTCAATTGCAAATCAAACCATATTCAATACCCGAATATCAGCGAAGGACCGTGAAGGATTGTGCTGGCGTGGGACCACGTGGGCTGGTCACATCAATTGGTATCAGAGCAGTTTTTTTTATTTTATTAATCTTTAGAGGAAGATGGCAGAAGGACAAGTGCCAAGGCGAGGACGTGGAAGAGGTGCACGTAGGGGAGCGGATGAAGGATTAAGAGAACAGATTAGAGTTCTTACAGCTTGCTTGGAAGCAGTGGAAGCGAGTAGACGAAGAGACCCGGAACTGGGGGATGACAGTGAGGAAGAAGCAGTAGCTGCTATAGACCGGTCTGATGAGGAAGCTCTAGAATTGAGACTGCTGCGTTCAATTTTATTGGCCAGCAGCAAGTCAAAGATAGAAATTTCAAATTACGATGGCAGTCTGTCTGCTGATATCCTATTAGATTGGATAAGCGAACTAGATAAATATTTCAAGAATGAGGAAGTTAAGGAGGATAAGAGAGTCAAGTTCGCTGCTACTAAGTTGAAAGGACATGCCCTCTTATGGTGGGATAATGTCCAAGCAGACAAAAAAAGACTGAACAAATTACCCATATGAAAATGGTCAAGGATGGTAGCGAAACTGAAGGGTAGATTTCTGCCGAAAGATTACCAGGTTGAACTATGTCGGCGAGTACAGAATTTGAGACAGAAAGGTATGACTGTCAAAGAGTACACGGAAGAGTTCTACCGGGTAAATCTACGTGCCGGTTATACGGATGAGACTCCAGAAAAGACAGCGAGGTATGTCAACGGTTTGAGGATGGAGATCCTGGATGAAATTAGCATTCTTTCTCCCCGAAGTATCGAAGAAGCCTTTCAGAGTGCTGTGAAGGCTGAGGAGAAAATTAATAGGAAACAGAATAACAGGAGAGGGAGAGGAAATGGTAGAGGACGAGGACAGTCCTAAGGAAGAGGAAAGAGTGTTGCGAACAGTGAAGAAGGCAGCATCTCAAAAACTTCGGGGACAGTAGACAAAGGAGACAGCACCAGAGGAGGTCGGTCATATCAGTGAGGACGAGGGAATGGCCACGGAAGGGGGACTAGTTTCCAGTGCTACAGGTGTCAAAAATGGGGACATCGATCCTTTGAATGCCCAGAAGTTGAGCAGATAGGTCAGAGAGGAACATTTATGATTCATCCTGAAGAAGTTGAAGCACAACCACGGGAAGTGGAAGATATGGCAGAAACGGGAGAAGCGTTGCTTTTGAATAAAGTGCTGTTAAAGCCAACCAAGGAAGTGGCTGAACCAACACAGCGGAAGTCACTGTTTCGGACAGTCTGTAAATCGCATGGGAAATGCTGCAAGGTGATAATAGACAGCGGGAGTACGGATAACTTGGTTGCCAC
>APFE030708976.1:0-21155 GCA_000404065.3 Pinus taeda
AACTCGTGCGTTCGTCGCTTTTCCGTGTCGTGCTGCCCGGCGCTCTACCCGCGGGTGATCGTGCACACCCGGGCGCCTAGCACCCGCCCGTCGCACAAACTATAAGGCGTTACAACATTCATGGGGACGTTGCCCGTGCTGTCGATTCCCGGGGGCACTCGCTCGAGAGGAGACAACGAAATAGGTACCAGATTCGAACTTTAAGTTATTAATAAGTCTAAAGAATTAATATTTTAAAGTAAAGAATTGGAAATGTACAAAATTATTTATAACGTAAAATTATTATGAAATTTAAGAAAAATTATAAAAAATATTACATTATAAACAAAAAAATATTAATATTATAAATTTACTAATAAGTCTAATTCATAATATAACGATAAATTAATAACCTAAGAGTATAAATTTTATTAAAACCTAATATTAACCACCCAATCCTACCCTCATGTTCTTACACCAAACATTGGATATGATATAACCAACCCATTTTAATTATTTCAATGTACCATACACCATCAATAATATATATATATATATATATGCACTTTTGCATAATAGCCTTTGTATGCGGAAAGTAACATGAACCTTTGCAGTATGTGATTTATGGCCTTTTAAATGCTCCTTTGAAGTTTCTTCAAAGTTGTTTTAAACAGTTCCTTAACATATTATTTGAATGGTTATTCAACGCTTTAATGCTGCTTTGAATGGCTATTAACGCACTTGTAATTCCTACAATGCATTTGATATTCATTCCAAGCCATGCATGTGCTATTACCATCTTTTCAACACATGTTATATACTCCCTTCAACGCATGTGTTGATTATTATCGTTTGCCACACAATGTTTTTGTCCATGCTCTGCAACACATTGTTTTCAATGCATTTTTCAACAGTCCCTCAACGCATTTTTTATTGCTTCTAAGTGCTCCTTAGGATGGTTATGAACGTTGCCTTTTAAATGCTTCGTAATGTTGCCTTTGAATAGTTCTCCAACGTTGCCTTATATCTCATTCCCAATGCCGTTTAATGTATTATTCAACGTATTCCTTGTGATGTCTCCTTTCAATGCATGTTGTATATCAACAACGCATTTTCCTTATCTCTCCAACACACCAACATTATTCTCATCTTTAGCTACACATTTGTTATCATTGCAGCGTATTATGATTTAGGGTTTTTCAAGGCATTATTTCTACACCCTTTAGCAACACATTTTTTATCATTGCAGCATGTTATGATTTAGGGTTTTCAAGGCATTATTTCTACACCCTTCTTCACGTTGTAGAATGATATCCAATGCACTACATTGATAAGCTGCATTAAAATGTATCCATCAACGCATTGTATTATAATCCTCCAACGCACTGCTTTAATTATTTTTTAATGCGTTGTTTTAATTCTGTTATTCTATGTATTTTTTCAACGGTCCCTTGAATTGTTTGTCAATGCTCCTCTGCATTGTTTCTCAACACCTTCATTAAAACTTACCAGACTAATAAGAAGTAAATGAAAGTTTAAGATTTGTATATGAAATAATTTTAAAAATATATTTACTTATATTTCTATCATTAATGAGAGAGTGAGCACTTTTGTTATATGAGTTTCATGCTTCTACAATTTTCCATTACAATGTATTCATGCCATTAGCTCCTTGGGTTTTACCTGTAAAGACTTGTTCTTTGAAGTGAGAAGAGTGAAGTTTGAAACATGCAATTGTTGCATGATTTCATTTTAAACCTAATATGGTTTTAGAGAGCATGACTTGAGGAATAATGTACATTCTTTGAGTTTTAGTCAATTAGGAAATGAAATGTATACAAGTTTTCTTGCTCAAGCCACTACAATTGGATTTTGTAAAATAAACATGCATGTTTTTCACTTGCCAATCTAATTCATTAATAGGTTACTAGCATTAGCTCCACCAGAAAATAAAAGAAACCTCGAAAGGATTCACAAATGCAAGTAACAAAGATGTTTCTAATGCCTTCTCTTGAAACAAGTTTAATGCATAATGTGTATTTGAAGATCGACTCTTGAATTCATGACATCATTCATGACCATAGGCTTATGAAAATTAGGTCTTGCATCATTATCACATTCCTTCAAAGCAAAATAATATGCAATAGTCAAAAATAAAGTGCAAGATTTTGCATTAATTTGGAAAAAATATACTTTTGTTTGAAAACCAATTTAATATTTAGGCACATGAACCAACTTAATAACCAAAAACATCATTGTAGAATTCAATCTCCAACGATGATGATGCAACTAGCATGACTTAAAAATGCGACAAAATACTCATGAACAGTGAGGCTTGAAGATGCAAATGAGAGAATGAAAACCAAAGTAAAGAACAACCAACAACACAAAATGTTTGCCTATCATTTGCAATTCATACCATGTTGACCTAGGGCTTGAATTTTATTGAATAAAATAATCACTACACAAACCTTAATGCATTCAATAGAATGAGAATGAAGATGAAGAAAGATGAGTATGTACCATATGCATCATGAAAGCATGGGAAATCATAATGTTTAATGGCAGTGAGTTCATTGAAAAATCTAGTCCATCATAGACATAGCCATTGAAACCATAAAAAGCAGAGGGGGGCCAAAAATTCAAGTATTAGGCTAAAATTTTTGGGTGTTGTTGTAACAACTACAACAGATATGAGTTGCACTTTTTCCTCCACGATTGTTTTTGGGTCCTTATTGTACCATTCCTTAGTTAGTGACTATAATTATATGTCCTACAACTCCGTGCCTTTATCATCTTTGACGTCAAATTGCTCTAGGATAGTTTCTTCCATTTCTGGATCTTCCAGATGATTCTGATCAATGGAATGGACGTATTTGTTATTTGTATTCTGGTGGGGGTAGACTGGTCTACCTCAGATGTCTCTCTTGTTGTTGTTCTATCTTATATAATTATCCATGTTCTGATAGTTGTTGTAGAACTGCAAACTGATTCCGCTCTTCCACATTTTTGGATGACATAATGGCCATACCTTTCTTCATTATTATTTTTTTTTTCACAACTTGGTGAACCCTTCTTGATGTTGAGTTGGGGATGTCATTGCACTAATTTGAGTGTGATTTTCTAGACACTCTTGGAACAAATTACCATATTCAATATTTGTGGAAACTTAATAGGATGTTTTCATAATCGAATGTTTGTTCCTAGATTTCATCCTTGTTTCTTAAGAGTATGCTAGTTGGGGGTGGTCGCAAGAGATCTAGATAGGAACAGAGGTGCACATAAGAGGTATATTAGTCATGTTTGGTGGTTTTATATATCATCACAAATTTTCCAATCCCATTTCCAATTCCTTATAGGATGTCGTAGTGCTAGTACTCTTGGGCGAGAGAATAAAAGCGTATCCAAACTGGTGTCAAGGATAAATACTCTTTCTTGGGGTTGAACTTTTGAACCCATAGTTTCATGAATAGACCCGCTAAATCCATGAAATATGAGACTCCCTAGAATATTTTTTTCCTTGTAGTCTATGTTGTTGAAGATGGTAGTGAAAACCCCTTTTAAGCATAGTTTAAATTCTAGATCCCCTTTGAGAATCCAATTTTTTCTAATCCAACTTATCAACATCCTTTCTAATGGCCAAAGTTCGACAAATTGGCATATGGTGGCATGTAGCCACATATGTTCTATTTTCACTCCTATTTTTTTTTGGAGGAATCTCCAATAAGGGATATTTTTTCCTTTGCAATAAGGAGAAGCCTACTCCATATGTGGCAGAGGTTGTTTGATTATGAGGAGTTACAATGGAGGACCCAGGGACTTACATTGGCATAGGTAGATTGTATGGTGGCCTTTGTTGCTGGTATCTTTTCATTCTTTTTAATTGTCAATTGATTTGTTTTTGATAACTATGACATTTCAGAAAGAATTTCCTAGTCCTTTGCACCTCACCTCACCTCAAAAGGTTGCCATGACTCTAAATAGAAAGTATGTATAGAAAAACCAGGAAAAAAACCTAAAATGATTCAAAACCTCCAAATTATGCAAAAAAACTAACCCTATCATATAAAAATATTTTTCAATTAATAAAATTTATAATTAATTTTTATATTATATATATATTAGTATTATTTAGTCCTAATCTAACATGGGATTTGAAAATTTTTTTCTTTTAAAAATATACAAATTTTAATTTTATATTTTCATCATTTATTTCGTTTTTTTAAATCATGTCATTTTTAGTTTTGTCATATATTAAATAACAATATAATTATTTATTTAATATTTAAATAATAAAATATAATTCCTAATTTATGAAATTTTTGAGTATATATTATAAAATCTAGATATCAATGTAAGTTTTTGTTGATAATCCAATTAAAAATACTAAAACATCTTCAACAATACTATCAATTAAAATACTAAAATAATTCAAGTACAACTTGAACGATACCTTTTCTTAAATATCTTTTTAAAACTCTCTCCTATCGTATTACTTTTTGGGCTGCGGTAAAAATGGAGCATTGATTAAACAGGGTGGAGGGTAGACTTGACTTTCAAGCGCAGGCATCGCAGCATTTTCTCATTCCAATTCTTGAGGTGGTTAAGCTTCTCGCCTCGTGCAGGTACTATGTTCGAAAGACCGCGTAGGTTTTTGTTTTTATTTTAATTATTAATTTTGTTTTTTATTTCATATATATTTTGTGAAATTTTGGGTGACAAAGTTATGGGTAGTTAAAACTTAATTAAAAACCCCTAATATTAAATTGACTATTTTATTTTTATTTTATTGTACTATTTTATTATTTTTTTTAAATGTAATTTGTGTAGTCAGGGAATGTTCACAGAACAAACTTTTACACTTTTTACCATAGTAATTAGAGAACACTTCTTTGACACAATAACATATATTTTAATTTTAGATTTTATAAATGTTAAAAATCAAACTTTTGATTATTTATTATCTTGTTTAATCCTTGTCACCACTCTATAAACGATTCAACTCAGGATTGGACAGCAAGCTATAAGAATTCCAACTCAAATATGGACATGCACTTCGGTGGAAAGGGGGTGCCCTTGCGCCGGGCAGAGCAGGGTAGACCCTCTATTCCACCTTGGCACGGTTTGGGTTGGACGGATTTTGATGCCAACCATCCCTCATCACTATTAGAGTGGTGCCTTGCAGGGGGTAGGCAGAGGAGACCCCTGTTTCCCACCTTGGCAGGGTTTTGGGCTTAAACTGATTTAATGCCAACTCCCTTCACTATTAGAAGCATGGAGGTGAGCTCGGATCTAGTAGATGTCTTGGAATGTAGGACGCAACGACTTGGGCTTCGGTTTACGAGCCTGCGTTGGTCGTGTCTTCAAGATTTGAGAGCCTTGCGTGGTGTCGAAGGCTACCTCGTCAACTTTCGATTACTGGTAGGGCCACGTAAGCTACGAGAAGTAAATGGCTGGTGCTCTAGGCCTCTAGTTACATTCATTGACCACTTCTATCTCTACCTCATCCTCTCAAAGTCTCGCAACTACTATGGAGAAGTAAATGGCTGGTGCTCTAGGCCTCTAGTTACATTCATTGACCACTTCTATCTCTACCTCATCCTCTCAAAGTCTCGCAACTACTATGGAGCACGACACTACCCTCTTGGCACAATGCAACAACCATACCTAAGCATAGGCCCACCTCCTACCCAAGACATCCCCTCCAGGTTAGCCAAACTGGTTAGCAACTTGAGCGCAAGCATTACTCGTAAGTCCAACAGTAATGATTACTATGGTCTAATGCCAATTCTGGAAGAGGTATCATAGCAAAATGTGAATCAACGAATAGACCTGAACATGTTTTGTAAAACCACCTAGATATCAATGTTGTCTTTCCTGTCTTCTTCTTTACTTGGTGCTCTATACTTGGAATGTAGGATTGTTGGTTGCAATCCATTTTTCTTCCTCAACCATCTTCTTCTTACTATTATGCACTTGATTTCCTCGTTCAAATTAAATTTTCGGAAAATTTGGCATCATTTTTATCTCATATCTTTTGGGCTTCCATGGTTAAGCTAAATGCTACTATATTTTGATGGAATAATTACCATAATATACCCCATATAAATTTCACATAATACAAAATTCTCTCACTCGGGAAAAAAAACATAAATATACAATCTCACACTTTATACAAAATTCTCAATCCTCTCACTCGGGAAAAAAACATAAATATACAAAATTCTCTCTTATATTCTCACACTTTATGCGAATTATTCCCAATATACAATCTCACACTTTATGTGTGCCAGACATAAATATATCCTACTTGTCCAACCGTAAAAATCTCACACTGCATACATTCCCACGTTAAGTCAATAACACAAACCACCCTTCTATTATAAAATCCATAACATAACAAGAACAACGTCGGCAATTCTGGACGAGGCGTCACAAGTCCCATACTTTCTTGCTTGTTACCACTCCCTTGTGAGACCAGCATCACTTTAATTATTCATTATATCCATTGACGCGAGGCAACACAACCAGATTGTGATGCAGTTTTTGCATTTCTTGAACAAAAGACTCCAAATTACTATAAGAAGATCCTTCTTTGTCCACACTTATTTTAGCAACCTTACTCAGCGCCTCGACTCTGGCTCTCATGCTCTTTCCTTCTTCCTCTGCCAAAAGCATGGTGACAGCTCTTCGTACTTCCCCTTCATCTGGAATTCCGCTCACATCCAAACATATCTGTATGCCTATCCCCAAACGTTCTACCAGGAGCTTAGAGTTAAAGGGCTGTTCTGCAAACATGGGCCACGTGACCATGGGGACTCCCATGCTGATGCTCTCCAGCGTAGAATTCCACCCGCAGTGGCTCAAGAAAGCGCCCACTGAAGGATGCGAAAGAATCAAGAGCTGAGGCGCCCATTCCCATATGATCAGCGCCCTCTCTCTGGTCCTCTCTCCGAATCCCTCCGGCAGCCGCAGCTCCGTCTGTTTGGAGCCTTTCACATCCGTCTGACAAGGACATCTGATGGCCCACACGAAGGCCTGCCCGCTACTCTCCAACCCCGAAGCCAGCGCACAGATTTGGTTTTCATTCAGGAAAAACTGGCTCCCTAGGCACACGAATACCACCGAATTCGGACGCCGGGAATCTAGCCACCGCAAGCACTCATCCTCGTCGATATCCGCCGCCTTGCCGTGGCTTCGAATTTTCCGGCGATCTATCCCCGTCTGGCCTATAGCAACGGGAGGAAGCAGGGGACCAATGTTCCACACAGGATTCCCGGTGAGGCTCCCAATGTAATCGATCGCCCGGGATTCCAACTCGTAAAACGTATTAATAATTATGCCCAGCCCTTCCAAGCTCCCGTTGAGCTCCCCCCGAAGAAAATTCCAGAGCGGATGAGATTCCGGGTCACGCCACGATACCGTCAAGTCGGACCTGCGGAACTTAAGCCAGAAGATGAGCTCCGATACATCAAAGAACTCGTCGTCGTCGTACGACGTTCGGTTAAAGACGGAGTGCATGAGAGACAACGCGAACGCCCCGCACGTGTAGAAAGCCACGCTGGGGATCGCGAGGTTGGCACCCGCACGGCGAGCCCATCCCGTTGTCATGTCCACGATGATGCATAGTACCGGAGAAGAACCAACCATCTGTTGATCCAACCATTCTTGAAACGCGCCCGCCAACTTGTGCGAGGAAGAAAAGAGCAACGGAACGACGTGCATGGGGACGTTGTCTGTGCTGTCGGTTCCCGGGGGCACCCCCTCGATTGGAGGCAAGGGAATAGGTACCAGCCGGATGTCCAGATTCGAATCCTCGACCTCCGGCTGGAGACGTTTCGCATTCCCCGGGGTGGTGATAAACGAAACTGTGAAGCCGCCGCGCGAGGCGAGAAGCTTGGCTAGCTGAAGGAATGGAATGAGATGGCCCTGAGCCAAGGACGGGACGGCCACTAGATGGGGCTTTCTTTCTGCCATTATCAGCGAACAAGCAACCTTCACAAATGGATGAACACAGTACTATTACTTGAAGAAAACCAGATCGGAGTTTCTATATATAAACAAAAATTTAGAACCAGCTGCTTCCATTTGCAAACTATGACATTTCCTGACAGAAGGTGAGTAGGAATTCGGAAATTAAGCTTTTAATCAGTATATATTTATTTTAAGTAGGGATTTAATTTGGGTAAGAGGGATTTTAAAAATATAATGTGTTATTTTTTATTGTTTAAATTGTTATTTTTTATTATATATGAGATCAATACAAAATTTTAACTACAATTTCTTTTTTATATATAAAATATATGAAATTATATATTGACATTTACATAATCTTCAAAAATCTTAAAATTTTGTTGAAATATTTTATTATTATCACATTATTCCATCTCTTTATCATAAGTCGTATTATTTTCTCTATCTAAACATAAGTTTTATTTTAAACTATACTGAGGAACTCTCGCCTCATATATTGTAAATAAATTCTCTATAGCTCAAAATCATAAATATATTTAGTTAACAATAATAATTAAATATATGTTTTATAGTGAATATTATCTATATATTTTAATTAAATAAATAAATAAAAAATCCACAAAATAACCGATTAACCAAATTTCACCCGTAACAAAGTAATGAATTAGTTGTTGTTTATGATTGACAACCTTCCGGACGAAAAAATGACATCGATCTTTGGAAATAAGTGACATATCACCAACTACGTAGACATCACCTCTTGGATCGATTGTGCAGCCGTAAGAAGTTCCACATGTTATCGTGTAACAAGTTGAGTTGAGCGCTCTTTTCATACCATCTCATTATCGAGTTTTACGTCCATACATTTTTCAACACGGTATCTACAACTTTGTAGGGTATCTATAACTTCCACCTTCTATTTCAACTTTACGGTGTCGTTTAGGTAAGTGTTACTAACTACGCAGTTATCAGCTAAATATGTCGAAAATGACAAAAATGTCCTTATTAATGATTTGTTAACAATGCAAAGGTAGTACAGGTTCAGGGGAGCATTAACCTTCACACGCATTTTGCATTGTTAGCATTATGGTTGTTGAATCCAGCTATGGTTCAAGATATTTATATCATTTGTTGCTTCAAAACCTAAATTTTTATATGACATAACAATAACCTAAAAAGATATGAAAATACAACATATCGTTAATACTAGTCTCGAGAGTGAGAGAACCTCTCAACTAAATAAATTTACAGAATACAATTTATCATATAAGTAATTTCTACCCATAGATACCATAATTATAATAGGAGGTAATAGATCAACTTCATTTAAATCGTGTGTAGCCCGGCATAACAAAATAGAAACGTGTGTCAAATAACACCCTCCTGATTATTTGAAGATGTCGATACAATCATCCCAAGTGAGTGACTTGTCATAAAAGGGAAACCAACGACTATTATGAGCAATTGTTGTGAGGAAGGGAAGAACTAATTTATCGTGTCTTGTGGCTTCGTAATACTATGAGAAGTTCAGTGAATGTGGGTCGTCTGCTAGATATGTTTTGTGGTTTTTAGGGCTCAAGATATTTATACCATTTGTTGCTTAAGTCATGTAAAAGTCTAGGGTGTGATATGACTTCTCATACATTTGAATGAGTCTTATTGAACAAATGATGTAATTTGTATCCCCACTTTTCATGAGATGGATGATGTAATATTTATTGTATTTATGTCATATATAAACAATTGGTATATCCCCACTTGGTTGGGTGCATGAGTCAAATTTGGTATATCCCCACTTGTTTGGCAGATTGATGTATGTATGAGTCATTGGTAATAGGAAGGTAAAACTCACATAGGTGAGTTATAGAGTCAAGTTATACTTGCAGACTCTACATGTGCTCAAGGGGAGCATGGACGGTTTAGTGCATCACAGCATCAACGAATTTAGCATGTGCCTAGGGGGGAGCATGATCAATGTTTATATTTAGTTGTTTAGATATGAAAGCCTTCACTTTGGTCACCCCTTTTCCCTTCATATCAAAGGGGGAGAATATCTTGGTTTGCCCTTTGCCCTTGTTGTCAAACGGGGAGAGTATTTTGGTGTTGGTTGTTATCTATAACAGTTTTTATAGCTTACAGTAATCAACACCAACATGGTTAACATTAAGTCCAAAGAGGGAGATTGTTGGCATTATGATGTATGTGTTGTACTTGATGGCAACCCACTTGTAGCGGAACAACTCACTTGTATATGGTAACGAGATAAATCTATGTAAATAGATGAATCTACAGGAGAGATATCAGATGTAACAAAATGCGTGGCAGTTGTGTTTAAAGATGTGACAAAATGCAAGGCAGTTCAAAGAAATCATTTCGGAGGTAATATGGAAAATTACAGTGTAACAGGTCTAGTCAGAGGTAATAGGGCATTGGTACAGAAGAACAGGAAGATGGAACTAACATCTACTAATCAGAATAAACAAGGTAAAGGAAAAGGTTGATGTAAATAAGTTTAAGAAGTATACGCAGGTCCACTTAGCTAAAACAACATATACACGCTGGTCCATAGAACAAAAAGTGCATATATGTATACACGTACTTTCATATAAGGAAAATGGCGTATGGGATGGAAAATCAAGGTTTTGGTCAAAGGTATTGGTCCGAGGTATATGGCCCAAGGTATTTGATCTAAGGTATTTGGTCCAAGGTATTGGTCCTAAGTGGTTTTGGTCTAAGGTATTGAGAAAGGCATAAAACTATAAAAGGAGGATAAGATCATTAGGCCAGGGGTGCAAGTAATGAATATATAATGAAGAGTGAGATCAAAAGAAAATATGCATGTTATGCATTTATGGTGCTTTGCTTGATCTAAACTAAGGATGAACCTTAGCGGTTGATGGGGATGAGATCTAATGATGGAGCAAGATCATGAGACCTAAAATGAATTATTATTATATGGTTTAATCATGGATAGTCTAGATCTAAATGCTAACACATGATTTACACTGTAAATGTTCCGATCTGGGTATTTCTGAAGTCTAGAGGTGCAACGAAGTTATGAAGTAAGTATTTGTAGATATGTATGCTATTTTGCTTTGGTAAAGGTGTGTATACACGCTGGTTCGACTCTTCCAAGTAGCGTATGCAAAAGAAAAGCTTGATGTTCAAGGATGACTTATCTATCATATCGGTGTTGTTGTTTTACTATTGTCTGTCAATGAAGTCTTCTTAGATCTGAATGTAAAACTGAATAATAAGGAGTTTGATATTTGATATATTAATTATATAAGTGAGAAGAAGTGATCTCTGGTGTTGCTTACGTAAAGCTCTATAAGTTGATAGTAGATGTTCAGTATATTGTTGGTTGGTACAGACTTGATTCAAAAGTTTATGTTTGCAGTAGCTTTGGAGGTATACGTAGGTTTAATTAATGGAAGTAGTGTATACACATAGTTTGGATTCAACCAAGTAGCGTATACAGTCTGATGCATGGTTTCTGAGGTTACAACTAGTTTTGAATGATAATGCAAGTATCTAGGTTCAACACAGTGTTCTGGTGACAGTGATCTGATTGTTTCATATTAACTACATGTTGGTTGATGAAGTTTGAGTTTCTAAATTTCTGATGGGTTATTAATGAGTCAAGGTCTTCATATGTCTTGATATGTGCCAGGAGATTCCATTCTAAAAATTCATGAAACATGGTCCCTGGTGGAAGAGTGGAGTTTTTCTGTAGGGTAGCACATGTGGACTAGTAAACATATTGGCTAGTACAAGAGCTAGGGGGTTGTAGCTCCCTTCCAGTAGAAGTTGAAGAACAAGAGAAGGTTGTAACCTTCTGCAGGTAGAAGCCTGCGTACTAGTATGAGTCTGCACTAGTACAAGAATGTAATCAAATTTTCTTATTATTAAAAGAAGACAGAGATGAAAATAGCAGGTGGTTTTCACCCACATTGGATTTCCACCTTAAATCTTGGTGTTCGTGTGTGTTGCTTATGTGTGATGCTTTATTCTTCTTTTACTGCATTGTCTAATAAGTTACCGATGTGTTGGTTTAAGATCAACACATGATAAATTGTCTAAATCACAAGTTCTCTGGATATACACTCGTTTCTCTAATCACAGTTGCGTGTACACGCTAGTTCACTTCATCGAAGTAGCGTATATAAATCTATTTGAGAAATAAAATTTTCGATCTGATAATACTAATTCACCCCCTCTCAATATTATTTTGAACAGAAATTCCAGTCAGGTTGTATTTTATTAAAATAATTAATATTTTTAATGGAGTTCTTAAGTCTAAACTTAGGGAAATTAAAATATTAATGTGTATTGACCAAAATATGGGTGAGAATGATCTAGAAAGTAGATAAAGTCATGTTTGAATCTTAGTTGTTGATTAGAGACTTAATCTCAGTCACTGAATACTCAACAGGAAAAGTATAAAATGGAGGCTTGGGGTTCATTTGGAAACTCACACCGAGAGAACGAATTGATCAAGAATTTGATTCCTAGGGCAAGATTTACTAAGGATTTCGAATTAAGTGATCATTATGCAGTAGAGGGGTAGAGAGAATCTGAGAGAAGGAATTTTTAGATAATACAGAAAGAGAGGTAGAGAGACCCAACAAAGCAGAAAAGTTTCCTATCACGCAGAAGCCAGAATTGCTAGAACAACTGGGAAAGTTGACATAGAGAGCAGAAACTAGAACTGCCAGGAACAACCAGAACTATCGGGAACTACTGGAACAACCAGGAAAGCTGACACAAAGGAAAAAACTTGAAACTGCAAGAATTGTCGAGAATTCCTAGAACAGTTGGGACAGCTAGCGTAAAGGGTAGAAGAGGTGACGCAGAAATAGCAGAGGTTAGCCAGTCTTGTGCCAGAATTCTGTTGGGTGGAGTGAGGTAAAACTCAATCAGATTTTCCGCTAGTATTTTCTCTGTAAAATATTGCTAGATGAGAATCCCATATTTGTATTTAGATATTTCTCCTGCATAATAATAAACCCTCAGAACTGTTGCACCGGTTTTCCCACATTGGCTTTTTTCTCGGGACTATTGTGTCCAAAAATAAGTGTGTCCTATGTATCTTGTTCTTTGCTTTGTTTTCTATTTTGTGAGATAAAATATTTAATTATAGTAGGTTGCAGAAGTAATTTGCTTCAGTATTTAGAAGAATAACTTGGTTAATGTATGTTAACAATCAAGTAGGTGAAGTAGATTCAGATTTGCTGCAATAGGGGTTCCTTCTAGTCTAGGAATTTTCACATGGTATCGGAGCATTGATTTTGAAACAGGAAGAGAAGATCCAATGCTGAGTAGTGAGTCCAAAATTTGCATTTGGTACCAATTCGAATTACCTTGAAGGGATTACACAGTCCTTTCTGGAAGCAGATCCGAGGAAATCTCTCTCTGAGTGAGACAACTGAGAGGTACAATTTCTAGTTCTTCAGTTTGCAGAGGTAGAGGAAGTGATGGAGAGCCTCAACATAGTGCTTGAAGGGAACAGTTTCTACAGGGGAAGAAATCTGCTGGAAAAGAACGAAGACACATAAAAGGGTAATTTTCTCCTCAGAGAACTTTCCGCTAGGAAGTTTGAATTTCTCACTTGCTAAGAAACTGAGCAGTGCTAAGCAGTGACTAGAGGAGTCAGTTTGACTATTGGGTAAAATGGCACGTAGGGGCTCAAAGATTAGGACAGGTTAAAAGGTACTTCCAACAATGTCATATGGAAGACAAGAATCTTAGCTACTCTGGAGGAATATGATCTCAAGGCCTATGTCAAATTTGTCATAGTTTTTCCTGCTAACAATGATCAAAAGAAGAAGTACAAGGCCAAGCAGGGGAAGACAAAGAGGCTCATTCTTGATGGAGTTTTCATGTGGTCTCACTCTTGCAGGGAAAAGATATAGCCCGAGAGATGTGGGGAGCCTTGTCGTCTCTATATGAAGGCTCTTCCGAACAACGGAAGATGTGTTTAGAGCAGAAGTTGCAGCGGACTTTGATGCAGAAAGGAGAAGGGTTGAACCTCTACCTTCAGCATCTTCAGGAAACTAGAGACCATCTTGCTGCAGTGGGGTCCACTCCTCAACCAATCGAAATGGTGAGGATAGCCCTGAATGGAATCTCAGACGAATGACAAGTTTTCATCCAAAGCATATTGGATGGAGAAAAACTACCTTTATGGGAGGAGATGTGGGCGGCTCTTCAACAGGAGGAGTTAAGGAGGGATCTAGTGAAGGTTGACCTCAGTGACAACAGTGGGAGTTTCACAAAGAGAAAGGAGGAGGAGGTGAACACAACTCTGGCATCAAAAGGATAGCATAAGCTGAAGCAAAAGAAGGGCATTTCGAAGGTGAAATGTTTCAGTTGTGGTGAGTTGGGCCACTAGGCATCAGAGTGTCCTCTGACGAAAAAGGAAAAGGATGAGAAACATGATCCTAAGGCTTCTTCAACAAATATTGACGAGTACATGCTTTCCATGAGTTCCCATGCATCTCCAAGAGGGAGATGGGGCGATATTGAGTTGTAGTCAAAAAGACTACATGTGGGTAGGATTCTTGAGGATTCCACCTCTTGGATCACTTCCTTTCTATGGGAGACCGAGATTCAGTAATAGCGAGATGGACTTAGTGTCAAATGATGCAGTCGAGTGTTTGGAGGACAGATGCAGTAGTTGGGGACCAGATACTGATCAACACAGAGCAAGGTTGGCAACAATGTTGAAAATAGCTACAAGAAATTCCAAGAATAGAAGCACTAAAAATAGCACTGCTATAAATAGAAGTTCGGGTACCAGTGTTGGACATAGCAACAAGGAATGAAAAATGGAAGTGCTAAAAATAACATTGCTATTAATAGTATTTCAGGATAGATTCCAATTTTAGTTAGTCCCTGAACTAAAATTGAGAAGTAAAATCCGAATTTGATCTTAGCAGTTGTTTGTAAAATAATTAATTAATTCATCTTGAGTTAATTGGTTGTAGAAAATCAAACATGAAGTCTATGTGGGGAAGCACTGGACCCTAAGAAAAAATGCGCAAGGAAATAGGAGGCTTGGAGAGCAAAGGAGAAGGTTTGTGAGAGGCCTTTGACTATCTATGAGTAGCAGAGGGATTATGATGAGAGTTGGTTGTCTTCCAAGCTAAGGCTTTGTGTAATTCTGTGACTATTTTCCACTTGTATGATAATACAGAGATTGGGATTTTAGGGTGAGGCTTTCCCCGGGTTATTTCTTCTGTGTTATGTGTGATTGATTACTTATTCTTAGTTATATGTGTTCTCTTGATCTTGCTCAATTCGATTAAGCTTCCGCAAAGTGTTGTAGAAGTAGATATTGTATTTTGTTTTAGTATATTGCATAATATGTTGATCTACAATGGCAATTTCTACAAGCAGTGCAAGAGGCAACAGTAGCACAGAAGATTCAGAGGGTTAGAATCAACAGCAAACACATTCCAACATTCATTGTATTATGTTGAACACAGTTAAGTTCAACTAATTTTGGATGTTTTTCAGTTGTTTCTCTTAGCAACTGAGTTGCAGTACAGATGCAGTGTTAGTAGTGACAGTGCTAGCATCATAGAAGATGCAATGTTTGAGAGGGAGTTGTAGTATGGATGCAGTAGTGGTAGTGGAAGTGTCATGGGTAGTAGTACAATGGCAGCAACACCACAGCGTTGGTGGCAGCAATAATGCAAAAAGGAGATTCTTCAGAAACAGAGTAGCATGCAGGTAGACATTATTGCCAGAGCACCATCCTCGCTAAGAGGGAATGTTAGTTTTTGGTAGCATTGGAAGTACTCTAGGCTTTAAAATTGGTGTAGAGGCTAAGGCACATGAGTTCTAAAGAACCTAGAAGCCTTTTGGTGAAATTCCACCCAGATTGTATTTTATTAAAATAATTATATTTTTAATGGAGTTCGTAAGTCTAAACTTAGGGAAATTAAAATATTAATGGGTAGTAATCAAAATATGGATGAGAATGTTCTAGAAGGCGGATCAAGTCATGTTTTAATCTTAGTTGTTGATTAGAGACTTAATTTTGGTCGTTGAAGAATCAACAGGAAAAGTATAAAATAGAGGCTTGTGGTTCATTTGGAAACACACACAAAGAGTACGAATTGATAAAGAATTCAATTCCTATGGCAGGGTTTGCTAAGGATTTTGAATTAAATGATCATTCTACAGTAGAGGGCAAGTGAGAATCTGGGAGAAGGAATTTACAGAGAATACAAACAGAGAGGTGGAAAGAGTCAACAGAGCAGAAAAACTATCTGTCATGTAGAAGCCGAAACTATCGGGAACTGTCAGAGCAGCCGGGAAAGCTGATGCAGAGGGCAGAAGTTGGAACTGTCGGGAAAGTTGATGCAGAGGGCAGAAGCTGGAACTGTCGGGAATAAGTTATTGATGTACTGGTTTAAGATCAACACATGATAAATTGTCTAAATCATAAGTTCTTTGGATATACGTGGTTTCTCTAATCACAGTTGCATGTACACCCTAGTTCACTTCACCGAAGTAACGTATATAAATCTGTTTGAGAAATAAAAATTTCAATCTAATAATATTGGTTCACCCCCCTCTTAGTATTATTTCGAACAAAAATTCCACCTAGGTTGTCTTTTATTAAAATAATTAATATTTTTAATGGAGTTCCTAAGTCTAATCTTAGGAAAATTAAAATATTAATGGGTATTAACCAAAATATGGGTGAGAATGGTCTAGAAGGCAGATCAAGTCATGTTTTAATCTTAGCTGTTGATTAGAGACTTAATCTCGGTCATTGAATACTCGACAGGAAAAGTATAAAATGGAGGCCTGGGGTTCATTTGGAAACTCACACGGAGAGAATGAATTAATCAACAATTTGATTCCTAGGGCAAGGTTTGCTAAGGATTTCGAATTAAGTGATCATTATGCAGTAGAGGGGTAGTGAGAATCCAGGAGAAGGACTTTTCAGAGAATACAGAAAGAGAGGTGGAGAGAGCCAACAAAGTAGAAAAATTGTTTGTCACGCAGAAGCTAGAACTACCAGAACAACTGCAAAAGTTGACACAGAGAGCAGAAACCAGAACTGCCGGGAACAACCGGAATTGTTGGGAACTACTAGAATAGCCAGGAAAGCTAACGCAGAGGGAAAAATCTGGAACTACCGGAACTACCAGGAATTTGTGGAACAGCTAGGAAAGCTGGCGTAAAGGGTAGAAGAGGTGACACAGAAATAACAGAGGTTAGCCAGTCGTGTGCCGGATTAGCCGGACTTCTGTCGGGTGAAGTGAGGTAAAACTCACTCATATTTTCCACTAGTATTTTCTCTATAAAGGATTGCTAGATGAGAATCCTAGATTTGTATTTAGATATTTCTCTTGCATAATAATAAACCCTCAGAACTATTGCACTAGTTTTCCCGCATTTGTTTTTTCTGGGGACTATTGTGTCCAAAAATAAGTGTGTCCTATGTACTTGTTCTTTGCCATGTTTTCTATTTCGTGAGATAAAATATTTGATTAGTGTAGGTTGCAGAAATAATTTACTTCAGTATTCAGAAGAATAACTTAGTTAATGTATTAATAATCAAGTAGGTGAAGAAGATTCAGATTTGTTGCAGTAGGGGTTCCTTCAAGGCTAGGAATTTTCACATGTTATCGAAGCACTGATTTTGAAACAAGAAGAGCAGATCCAATGCTGAGTAGTGAGGCCAAAAGTTGCATTTGGTAGTAATTTGAATTCCCTTGAAGGGATTACACAGTCCTTGCCGGAAGCAGATCCAAGTAAATATCTCTCTAAGTGAGACGACAAAGAGGTACGATTTCTAGTTCTTGAGTTTACAAAGGTAGATGGAGTGATGGAGAGCCTCAGTGTAGTGCTTGAAGGGAACAATTTCTGCAGGGTAAGAAATCCACTGGAAAAGAATGAAGACACATAAAAGGGTAATTTTCTCCTCGGAGAACTTTCCACTAGAAAGTTTGAATTTCTCATTTGCTAAGAAACTGAGCAACGCTAAGCAGTGACTAGAGGAGTCAGTTTGACTATTGGGTAAAATGGCATCGCGTGGGCTTAGAGATCAGGACAGGTTGGAAGGTTCTTCAAACAATGTCATAAGGAAGATAAGAATCTTAGCTGCTCTAGAGGAATATGATCTCAAGGCCTATGGTCAAATTTGTTGTAGTTGTTCCTGCTAACAATGATCAAAAGAAGAAGTACAAGGCCGAGTAGGGGAAGACAAAGAGGCTCATTCTCGATGGAGTTCGAGATCATGTGGTGTCACTCTTCCAGGGAAAGGATACAACCCGAGAGATGTGGGAAGCCTTGTCGTCTCTGTATAAAGGCTCTTCTGAACAATGAAAGATGTGTTTAGAGCAGAAGTTATAGCTGACTTTGATGCAGAAAGGAGAAGGGTTGAACCTCTATCTTTAGCATCTTCGGGACACTAGATACCATCTTTCTACAATGGGGTCCACTCCTCAACCAACCGCGATGGTGAGGATAGCCTTGAATGGAGTCTCGGATCAATGAGAGGTTTTCATCCAAATCATATTGGACAGAGAAAAACTAACTTCATGGGAGGAGATGTGGGCAGCTCTTCAACAGGAGGAGTTAAGGAGGGATCTAGTGAAGGTCAACCTAAGTGGCAATAGTGGGAGTTTCACAAAGAAAAAGGAGGAGGAGGAGAATGCAACTCTGGCATCGAAGGGATAGCTGAAGTCAAAGAAAAAGAAGGACATTTTGAAGGTGAAATGTTTTAGTTGTGGTGAGTTCAGCCACTAGGCATCAGAGTGTCCTTTGAAGAAAAAGGAAAAGGATGAGAAAGATGATCCTAAGGCTTCTTCAACAAAGATTGACAAGGATGATTTCTCCATGACTTCCCATGCATCTCCAAGAGGGATATGGGGCGATATTGAGTTGTAAAGAAAGACTACATGTGGGTAGGATCCTTGAGGAGTCTACCTCTTGGATCAATTCCTTTCTACAGGAGCCCAAGATTCAGCAGTAGCGAGATAGAACTAGTGTCAAATGATGCAGTGGAGTGTTTGGAGGACAAATGCAGTAGTTGGGGACCAGAGACTGATCAACACATAATAAGGTTGGCAGCAGTGCAGGAGCCAACAATAGCGCAGAAGATTTAGAGGGTTAGAATCCGCAACAATCAAATTCCAACATTCATTGTATTATGTTGAACACAGTTAAGTTCAACTAATTTTGGATATTTTTTAGTTGTTTCTCTTAGCAAGTGAGTTGTAGTATGGATGTAGTGTTAGTAGTGACAGTGCTAGCAGCATAGCAGATGCAGTATTTGAGAGGGAGATGTATTATGGATGTAGCAGTGGCAGTGGAAGTGTCATGGTTAGCAGTATAGTGGTAGCATCACCACAGTGCTAGTGGCAGCAACAGTGCAGAAAGGCGATTCCTCAAAAACAAAGTAGCATGCAAGTAGACATTATTGCTAGAGCATCTTCCTCGCTAAGAGGGAATGTTATTTTTTGGTAGCATCGGAAGTACTCTAGCCTTTAAAATTGGTGTAGAGGCTAAGGCACGTGATTTCTAAAGAACCCAGAAACGTTTTGGTGAAATTCCACCCAGATTGTATTTTATTAAAATAATTAATATTTTTAATGGAGTTCCTAAGTCTAAACTTAGGGAAATTAAAATATTAATGGGTATTAATCAAAATATGGGTGAAAATGTTCTAGAAGGCGGATCAAGTCATGTTTTAATCTTAGTTGTTGATTAGAGACTTAGTTTTGGTCGTTGAACAATCAACAGGAAAAGTATAAAATAGAGGCTTGGGTTTCATTTGGAAACACACACATAGAGTATGAATTGATCAAGAATTCAATTCCTAGGGCAGGGGTTTGTTAAGGATTTCAAATTAAATGATCATTCTGCAGTAGAGGGGAAGTGAGAATCTGGGAGAAGGAATTTCTAGAGAATACAAATAGAGAGGTGGAGAGAATTAATAGAGCAGAGAAACTATCTGTCACGTAGAAGCTGAAACTGTCGGGAACTATCGGAACAGCTGAGAAAGCTGGCACAGAGGGCAAAAGTCAGAACTACCGAGAACAGCTAGAACTTCTGGGAACTTGGAAAACAGCCGAAAAGTTAACGCAGATGGCAAAAGTTGGAACTTCTGGGGACTATTGGAACAGTCGGGAAAGCTGACAAAGAGGGAAGAAGCCGGAACTATTGGGAACTGCCAGGAAAGTTAACATAGAGGGCAGAAGAGGTGACGCAAAAATAGATGGGGTTATTCAGTCTTGTGTCGGATCAACCGTAATTCTGCGGGGTGAAGTGATGTAAAACTCACTCAGATTTTTTGCCAGTATTTTCTTTGTCAAGGATTGCGAGATGAGCATCCCAGATTTGTATTCAAATATTTCTTCTACATAATAATAAACCCTTAGAACTGCTGCACCAATTTTTCCGCATTGGTTTTTTCGGGGACTATTGTGTCCAAAAATAAGTGTGTCCTATGTATCTTATTCTTTGCTCTATTTTTTGTTTCATGAGATGAAATATTTAATTAGTGTAGGTTGCAGAAGTAATTTTCTTCAGTGTTCAGAAGAATAACTTGGTTAATGTATGTTAAAAATCAAGCAGGTGAAGTAGATTCAGATTTGTTGTAGTTGAAGCAGGTTCCTTCGAGTCTAGGAATTCTCACACTTACAACCCTTAAACTTATTCTAAAACATGTCAAGGAAAGGAACTTCACTCACATTCATGTTTATGGAGATTCATAATTAGTCATGAACTACATGAATAGAGTCTATACGATAAATAACTATATGTTTTTTCCTCTTTCCCAAAATATAAAATCGAGTATCCTAAACTTCTTTCATATCTCATTTGGTCATGTGATGAAAAGGAACTAGGTAACATACAACCTCTTCAAGATTAAACTAGTGTTGGATAAAGTTGTTTAGAAGATACAAGAAAATATCATGGCATCTTGAGAATATTTTCATGCATCTTTCCTCTTGCTAGTATAATTCTAGTGCACATAATTTTCCTAGCTTTTATTTTGTTGTTACATGACATGCATATGAATGTCATAATATATTCCAACATAAATTTTTACTATAACACTTTTTTGGGTTCTTCCTTGTGGACTTTAAATTGTATCCTTCCTCACTCATATATATATATATATAGAGAGAGAGAGAGAGAGAGAAAGGAAGTAGAAATTTTATTTTATTTAA
>APFE030708976.1:21459-34681 GCA_000404065.3 Pinus taeda
TACATATATCCTAGAGTACTTCTTCACATTTTGTAAATAGTAAATTGGGTAAACCGTAGACCCTCAACGAGTCTAACCCCTAATCAACAAAAACTAGTAACAATATCAAAAATAAATAAATTACTCACCATTTACTTTCATAACATGCATTGTATTTTCTCTTTTCAAACTAGAGCCTGACGTGGTAAGTGTCATGAGAAATTAAAATCTACCTGAAAAACCACTTCTCGTCAACTCAAACACAAATCTAAGCCCAACAAAAATATTTAGGAAAATAAAACTCTTGACCTCTCAATCTAACCATCAAAATTATATAATAAATTTTAAAATAAAAATAAATATTTCAAACTCTAAAAAATAAAATCAAACACTATAAAAATAGAATCTTATTGAAAACATGAAAAATACTCACCATTTACTTGCATAACCTACACTTTTGTGAATGTATAAAGTCGAAATACCTATGTGATTAAAAATAAAAATTCTCAACTTCACGAATGAAATGGCAAAGTGATTTTTAATCACACACAAGGACTTTAATAACCCACCCAACCTCCTCTTTTATATAAGTAATCGATTTGAATAAGAATAAATATTTTATATATTTTTTTTAATAAAAACACAGGTCATAAATTAAGACATATGATATTGTAATTAAAATATTTTAAATTAAATGGTAATGTTTCCATTTTTACCATATTTGTTAATTTATTTAGAATTAAATAATATACCATTTATCTTAATCACTACAGAAGTTATTATTCATTATATTTTTTATACTAATAGAATAATAATAAATTCCGTTATAGTATGTATTAAAGTGATTTAATGGTAATTAAAAAAAATGATTTTTTTAAATGGTAAATAGTTTATTTGAAATGAATATTATAAAGTCTACATGGGGTAGCTCAAGTGGCAGTGGCCGTGGAAATGAAGTCTCACCGAACCGGAAGTCTTGGGTTCAAATGTTGGGCTACCCTTCCCCTGTAGTGGGTTATGTAATGTAGTGGGGTATGTAATGGACATGTAGAGTCCTACCAAAACTTACAAAAAAAAATATTATAAATATTATAATAATTTTAAAAATATTATAGAATAAATCTATATAACCATCTGGCTTAAATCATGGTATAAATATAGAATAAATAATTTTTTACATGCAAAAATATTTTACTGAAATTTAAAATTGTAATTAAAATAAAAACCTTGATCAGGGTGCGAGCCGATGGTTGGGAAATGGAATAGAGGTTTAATTGAGGGTACTTCCGAGTATAGTACCACCGCCGCCTGCATGTTCAAGGTGATGGGTGCGGTGGCCTTTTGCATGATGGCATGCAGGGAAGGTGGGAAAGGTGGCAGCGAGAGTTGTGTTGGTGAAGGCCTTAACAGGAGTAAAGGGAGACAATTGGGTGCTATTGTTTGGATCGATCATGGATGGGAAGGCCGATGCACCAGACAGACTCTACGATGCCATCCACAGCACCAAACACATTGTCTGTTTGCAGGAATTAACGAGTATGTGATCTGGTATCTATCAACCCTCGCAATGTTGAGATGTTTTGGTTTTCGCTTGAGGGAGAGGGGGTGTAACGCCCTCGGTGAAGTGCGACGGGCGGGCGTCAGGCGCCCGGGCGTGCACGACCGCACGCGGGCGGAGCGCCGGGCGGGCTTGAACGACAATGCGACGAAACCGCGAGTTTGGAGCGATGATACGACAAAGCGACTTTGCGACACTTGGGAAATGCATGGAGCGTTGGGAGGACTTATACCCACGATACTAAGGCGTTCGTATGGGGTGGGCCGACATCGTTCCGGGGCGTTATGAAAGTGTGCAAGCCACTGTTTAGGGGGTCGGCTAGGCGAGCGACCACCCTCCAACGATGAGTATATATGTGAAGGCCTTGGGTTGGTTTTGGAGACAATTCGAACACACATCATTTGTATATCTCTTGGAGCTACGCATAGCAAAGAGAAGTGCGCAGTTTGGGCTAGGAAATGCGCATAACTCATGCGCATCACTTGGAGAGTGCACAGTTGGCTCTTGGTTATGGTTGGTTGGCAAGGTGTGCGGTGAGTGGGTGACGAAGGTGCAGAATTGTGCAAGGCTTGAGGAGGAGTTCTAGGTGTCTCGGGTGAGCACCCTCCTACCGTGCAAGAGTGGCACGATTGTTGTAAAGGTTGTTTTGCCTATGCTGTAAAAGAAACTAAGTATTGGCTTGGAGTTTGCCAAGCAT
This sequence comes from Pinus taeda, assembly GCA_000404065.3. Lineage (NCBI taxonomy): Eukaryota > Viridiplantae > Streptophyta > Pinopsida > Pinales > Pinaceae > Pinus > Pinus taeda. Next base: position 23,694 of record APFE030708976.1, read on the forward strand.
TACTTGTGATGATTGTATTATTGGAAAACTGATATAATATATTGTTGGGCAGACTTGTTCGGGAGTTGCCCCTCCCCTTTATATCGTGCAACTATTGTATTCTTTTATAATTGTTGTGGATAATGAATAAGTATGGGTGTTCATTGATATAAAGGTTAATTGTTATTATACTTGATTGTGAAACACAAACTAAGTACACGGTTGTGAATTAGGCATAGTCCATGTGCACAAGTATTGTTAAAAAGAAAGTGTTCGGTGGTGCCGTACCTCGCCGGCACGGTTGAAAGACCACCGTAGGCTTGGGGGCATGAAAGTTGGTATCAAAGCAGGATGATGACCGGGTTGACGATGAAGTGTTGATCCCACTGCACTATCGTGATAGGTGCTATCAGAGCTCGGTTGGGCCGGGTTGTTGAAGCATTAGAGCTTGTGAAGAAGTGACTGTGGTGACAAGTTCTTGCAGAGGAAAGAAGTTGGTGAAACACTTCCTGATAAGTGTGACATCAAGGACTTGGGTTGCAGGTGAAGCCGGTGCATGGTCGAGACTAGATTGCAAATAAGGAGAAGGCTATTGGAAATGGCTGAATCCCAGGCTGGGTCTAGTTGTGATCCCAAGGATACTACCCTTGGTTTGATGCAGAAAGTGTTGGAAAGAATGGAGTACTTGGAAGATCATTTTGAAAAGAAGATTGACCTGGTTGTGGAAGAACAAAAGGCAACCTTGTGGATGAAAGATGAACTTGATGAACTCCGAACTCAACACGAGTACACTGATTTGATGTGTACACAACTTGAAACAAGAATCAAGGAGGTTGAAGAAGCAAGGGACCAGGGTCTTGCAGAGATCATGGACTTGAAGAAATCTCTTGATGAAGCCAAGGATGAGATAGTGGTGTTGAAGAAGGTCGTGAGACATGGCTTAGGTGGAGGAGTGCCTCATGTGAAAGTCAAGGAACCAGAATCATTCGATGGTACAAGGAGTGCAAAGACTCTTGGCAACTTTTTGTGGGACATGGAGCAATACTTGGAACGGTTGGGTCTATCTGATGATGAGGCTAAGGTCAAGGTAGCTGCTCAGTTTCTAACAAAGGATGCTAAGATGTGGTTGTGAAGGAGGATGGACCAGATTACCAGTGGCGGTGCTAGTGACATCACTTCGTGGGATGAGATGAAAGGAGCTTTGCAGGCCCATTTTAGTCCTCAGGATGAAACATGGGAAGCAAGGATGAAGATAAAATTCATAAAGCAGATAGGGAACTTCAGACATATCAGTGGGAGTTTGCAAGTGCGGTCCTTGAACTACCTAACATGGCGGAGAGAGACAAGGTGTTTAACTTCATTATTGGGTTGAAGCCTTGGGCACGCAATGAGGTGAAGAGACAAAGGATTAGAACACTTGAAGAATCTTTTGTTGCTGTTGACAGGTTGGTGGAGCATTATGATGAGACTTTTGATGATAGGAAGAAGAAGTCTGACAAGCAGAAAGATAAGAAGAAAGATGATGCTTCGAAATTGGATGATAGTTCGAAGATGAAGAAGGTCTTGAAGTGTTGGATATGTGCTGGTCCATATACAGTGAAGAATTGTCCTTCTAGACCGAAAGTGGCTGCCATAGCACAATCTAATGCGAAAGAGGAAGGTGCTTCTGTGGGGATGATGCAGATACTTGGAGCTGTTTCTGCTACAGAGGTGATCTCTCGGAAGGATCCTGAGAGGAATAAGTTGGAGTATGTTCGAATGAGGGTTGGAGATGCTGATATACTAACTATGGTGGATAGTGGGGCCTCTCACAACTTCATGGGTGAAGATACTGCGAGGAGTAGGCTGAAATATGTTCCTATCAAGGCACATATGAAGACAGTGAATTCTCCTCTGGATGAAGTTCTTGGTGTGGCTAAACAGGTGGACACAACACTTGGTGAATGGACCGGGAAGGTGGACTTCACTATAGTGCGGATTGATGACTATGAGGTTGTACTAGGGATGGAGTTTATGAAACAATATGATGCCATGATTGTTCCACATTTGAAGAAGTTGTACATTTATGATGGAAGGAAAGATGTACCCATTGGTGTGCCTACCTTTGGTGTGACTAGGCCTGATTGTAAATTGGAAGTGATGCAAATGGGGGATGAAAAGAAAATGGGTGACATGAGTAAGCGGTTGTCCACGGTGGAGACAAAGCTTACCGAACAGTCATTGGTCATCAAATCACTTTCAGATAGTATCTTGGATTTGACAAGAAGGCTAGAGGTGATTGAGGATGAGGATGATGATGAGGAGTTATATGTGAGGCCGGATGTTCGAAAGGAGGACCGAGTCACTTATCTACAAAGGATGGAGGTTGAGGATCCTAATAGATGGATCGAGATGATTAGTGAGGGTGAGCTTTCTGGCTCTAACCCCTCTACATCTTCTTAGATGGACAAGAAGATGGGGCTCATTGTTAGTTGCTCATGGCAATGAGTCCTTAAAGCAATTGAGCAGGTATGATGGTGCAGGGATGGCTTGGCATCAAGCATCATGACATGTTGCAGATGGGATGGAGGCTACTTCATGGACCTGAGCATGGTTTATTCTTGATGAGTTCAGGATGTGGCAGATTTTTTGAGGAACAACTAATGATGACATGAGGATGTTCACTCTCATGATTTGAGCGTGATGGTTGGATTAACTACCCAACTAGTTCAGACATGGGGAGCATGCGGTGATCAGAGGTATGTTGGCATTGTGTTGGAGTATCATGGCAGCTGGATACATAGAACACATGATGGAGAGAGGTGTTCTCTTAGAGCACTTGACAGATTGATGGAGAGAGGTGTTCTCTTAGAGCACTTGACAAATTGATGGAGAGAGGTGTTCTGATAGAGCACTTGGTAGATTGATGAGATGTTGGCACATGGTTGAGGTGTGTTAACACTTGTTGATGTATCATGGGCAGTTTGCACATGATGGAGTTGGTGACATGATGGAGTTGACACATTGTTGCACTGGACATGTAGCTTGAGTTGGAGGGATCAACCTTCCATGGCGGAGAGCAGCATGGGGAGATTGTGACAGGTGGTCGATGATCATGGACATCTATACTTTGGTATGGACTATCTTCTTAGCAATTGGTTGCTGAGATGAGACATGGTGGAGATGGAGTCCTACATATGTTGCAGGGATGTTTGCCATATGTGGAGGAGTTGACACCATGGATATTGATGCTTGGGGATGTTGTCGAGGATGACAACGACTTCAAGTGGAGGAGGATGTAACGCCCTCAATGAAGTGTGACGGGTGGGCGCTAGGCGCCCGGGTGCGCATACGCCGGGCAGGCGTGCACGACCGCATGCAGGCGGAGCACCGGGCGGGCTTGAATGACAATGCGACGAAATCGCAAGTTTGGAGTGATGAGACGACAGAGCGACTTTGCGAATCTTGGGAAATGCATGGAGCGTTGGGAGGACTTATACCCACGATACGAAGGCATTCGTATGGGGTGGGATGACATCGTTCCAGGACGTTATGGAAGTGTGCAAGCCACTATTTAGGGGGTCGGCTGGGCGAGCGACCACCCTCCAACGGTGAGTATATATGTGAAGGCATTGGGCTGGTTTTGGAGACAATTTGAACACACATCATTCGCATATCTCTTGGAGCTATGCAGAGCAAAGAGAAGTGCGCAGTTTGGGCTAGGAAATGCGCATAGCTCATGCGCATCACTTGGAGAGTGCGCAATTGGCTCTTGGTTATGGTTGGTTGGCAAGGTGTGCCGTGAGCGGGTGACGAAGGTGCATAATTATGCAGGGCTTGAGGAGGAGTTCTAGGTGTCTCGGGTGAGCACCCTCCTACCATGCAAGAGTGGCATGATTGTTGTAAAGGTTGTTTTGCCTATGTTGTAAAAGAAACTAAGTATTGGCTTGGAGTTTGCCAAGCATTACTTGTGATGATTGTATTATTGGAAAACTGATATAATATATTATTGGGCAGACTTGTTCACGATTTGCCCCTCCCCTTTATATCATGCAATTGTTGTCTTCTTTTATAATTGCTGTGGATAATGAATAAGTATGGGTGTTCATTGATATAAAGGTTAATTGTTATTACACTTGGTTGCGAAACACAAACTAAGTACACAGTTGCGAATTAGGCGTAGTCCATGTGCACAAGTATTGTTAAAAAGAAAGTGTTTGGTGGTGCCGCACCTCGCCAGCACGGTTGAAAGACCACTGTAGGCTTGGGGCGTGACAGGGGGAGTTTTATGCTTGAAAGCTGCGAAATTGAGTAGCATTAGAGGAATTGGGGGTGGAGGTTGGTGGCACTTGCCTGGTCTTGCATCTGTATTTTGCATCCGCTTGGTATTGTATCCATTTCCCTCTGCTTCGAAATTCTCCTGTGTCGCATGGGAACCCTGGGAATTCTAAGCAGAGAGCCGAGTAGGGCAGCTTGTAGGGGACCTGCAGTTATAGGTAGAGCAACAGGCCAGGGGTAGAGTTTTCCAATCCACCCGTAGTCTGGGAGAAGGCCCCTGATGTAGATCAATGTGTAGTTGTTGGGAGATAGGTAGGAACCACAACAGAAGGGGAAAGGCTGAAAAATATGGGAGGGAAGACTAGCAAGGGAACAAAGCTAGCTATAATAGTAGATAGGCGATGGTAGTGTCATGGGGCTCATGGATGAGGGGATGACTGGATTGGGTTATCTAATTGCATCCTGGGAAGAGGAGAAAGGGTATGCATACCATGGTTGGATGAACAAGAGCATGTGACAACACTCACCAACTCATAATTGGGGAGTGGAAGATAACCTGCTTGAGGTTGAGAGGCAGTGGTTGTGGCGGCAGGGTACCACTGGAGATGGTAGTGGATCAAACCCCTCTGGGGAATTGACCTACGAACATGAAGGCCCTAGCACTGCAATTAATGGGGAAGGGGACAAACAAGGTAGGGCGACAAGTTGTAACACTACCACCTAGGTGCAAGACTACTATTATATTCTGTTTAACTGTCTCTAATTAACGAATTGTTGCAATGAAAAGTCATGGCCATGGAAGACAAGCCCAAACAACCAGAAGGGACATGAACCTGGACACGTCTGAGACTCACAGAGGTAGGAAAATAGTGGAAAGGCTTATCAGTGAAGTGACAAAGGCATACCGTGAGGGCACAAATGAAGGTATCCACAAAATTCTAGAAGAATGGGAGCATGAAGTCAAACAGGAAAGTGAGACAGACACGGAAATGGAGGACTGGAGGACCCTTGTCCTAGACCCTGGCAACACTAGAGGTAGGATCACTAAATTCAAACAGAACTTATACATGTACTAGCTTATGGAAAGCCTGTTAAGCAAGGCTATGGAGCATATCTCGGTGGGCCTAGTTGTCACTATTCAAGGCATGTCGAATTATAAACAGGAATTTCTGAAGGTGTGGTTTCAACTGCACAAGCATGATGTTAGACATGGCAGAATTGAAAGGCACATCCCATGTCTCTTGGAACCGACCAAGCAACTGGAATCGAACACCAAAGACCCAACACCAGTAGAATCAGCTTCAGTTGAATAGAATGACTAGATATACTCTCTTATTATTTTTGTTTATTATGAAGATAGCTTTTACATTTCCTTATGCAAGAATATGTATAGGTAGATATCTAGATTTTAGACATGATTCTGAGACTTATATAGCTTGGGTAGAAAAACTGAAACTCTTTTGTTATTGGATGGCATACAATGCAGATAGGTGGCCAACAGACTTGGTTTTCCATTGGGCAAGTTGAGGCCACCTAGCCAATCTATGTGCTGTAAATTTGCTTTATAAACTAATGAAAAATGAGGATCTACCAAGCTTAAGAAAAATTAATTAATTAAATAAAATAAAACAAAAAATTATTTTATTCATAAATATAATAAAAATAATATTTATAAATTTATGTTAGATATTTTAAAAATATGCATCTCTTATAACTAGTACGATGACATTCAAAATATTAATGTGGTTTTTATAGTCGAAGGCTTCATAAAGATAACAAAAGAAACTATGTCTTAACAATGTACACATTTACCTTATTAACCATGTATAAATTGATTATGGATCAACTTTAACTTGAGGAAACAAAAGAATTACACATCTTACTGTAAAATGGACCATTTTGCTAAATAAAATTTTCTTATTTATTATTTTCTCCATCTAATTAGAATATGAACTTATTAGAATTGGAATAATCTCAAACCCCTATGAAATTAGTCGGCCGGGAAGCCACTGGCATTAATAAGGAATTACACATCTTATTGTAAAATGAACCATTTTTCTAAATAAAATTTGTTTATCAATTAATTTCCCCATCTAATTAGAACATAAACATATTAGAATTGGAATAATTTCAAATCCCTAGGAAATTGGTGGTTGTGTGGCACAAATATAATTTTTTTAATTTATTAAAAATCAATGCAACCAAACAAATTATGTAACACACTGCAACCCTTGATAAACATTAAGACTAACCATATGTTGAGCATATTCCCTTGAAAATCAATTTAAGTGGTCACTTAAAAAAATAAAAAATAAAAAAATAAATCAACAAATCTTCATCCACCTTAACTTGAAATAAAAAACCTTCAACAAATTTTTTATGTTGTTAAATTTTTTTAAAAAAATTATTAAATAAAGAAAATTATACAATATTTTTTATATGAAATAAAAAATGAAGGGATCCATGCTCCATACATGGTTCCCCGTGAGGTTCCCAATGTAATTGATCGCCTGGGATTCCAACTCGTAGAACGTATTAATAATTATGCCCAGCCCCTCCAAACTCCCGTTAAGCTCCTCCGGAAGAAAATTCTACAGCGGATGAGATTCCAGATCCCGCCACGTGACCGTCAAGTCGCACCTGTGGAGCTTAAGCCCGAAGATGAGCTCCGATACATCAAAGAACTCCGTGTCGTCGTACGAGGTGTGGTTAAAGACGGAGTGCATGAGAGACAAAGCGAACGCGAAGCACGTGTAGAAAATTACGTTGGGGATCCCGAGGTTGGCACATGCACGGCGAGCCCATCCCGTTGTCATGTCCACGATGACACAGCATAGCGGAGAAGAATCCGACTTACTAGTCATCTGGTGATCCAACCATTCTTGAAACGCGGCCGCCAGCTTGTGGGAGGAAGCAAAGAGCAAGGGGACGACGTGCATGGGGACGTTGCCCGTGCTATCGATTGCGGGGGACACCCGCTCGAGAGGAGACAACGGAATAGGTACCAAATCCTAACTTTAAATTATTAATAAGTCTAAGGAATTATTATTTTAAAGTAAAGAGATTGAGAATTTTACAAAATTAATTTATAAACGTAAAAATTAGTAAATTATAAAAACAAGGAATTATTAGCATTACAAACACAGAAATTATTAATATTATAAATTTACTAATAAATCTAAAAATTCAACAATATAAACCCAATAAATTAATAAACATAAAAGATAAATATTTTAAACCTAAATAATCAACCAACCCGATACAGTACCCTCTATGTTATACCCAACACTGGAATATGATAATAACCAACCCGTTTTAATTATTTCAATGTACCTGTGTATGGTATCCATCACACCTTTAATACCTGCATCATTAATATATATATATCTATCAATGCACTTTTGCATAATAGCCTTTGTATGCGGAAAGTAACATGAACGTTTGCAGCATTTTAATATGTGATTTATGGCCTTTTAAATGCTCCTTTGAAGTTTCTTCAAAGTTGTTTTAAACAGTTCCTTAACATATTATTTGAATGGTTATTCAATGCTTTAATGCTGCTTTGAATGGCTATCAACGCACTTGTAATTCCTTCAATGCATTTGATATTCATTCCAAGCCATGCAAGTGCTATTACCATTTTTTCAACACATTTTTTATTGCTTCTAAGTGCACCTTGTGATGGTTATGAACGTTGCCTTATATCTCATTCCCAACGCCGTTTAATGTATTATTCAACGTATTCCTTGTGATGTCTCCTTTCAATGCATGTTGTATATCAACAACGCATTTTCCTTATCTCTCCAACACACCAACATTATTCTCATCTTTAGCAACACATTTGTTATCATTGCAGCGTATTATGATTTAGGGTTTTCAAGGCATTATTTCTACACCCTTTAGCAACACATTTTTTTATCATTGCAGCATATTATGATTTAGGGTTTTCAAGGCATTATTTCTACACCCTTCTTCACGTTGTAGAATAATATCCAATGCACTACATTGATAAGCTGCATTAAAATGTATCCATCAACGCATTGTATTATAATCCTCCAACGCACTGCTTTAATTATTTTTTAATGCGTTGTTTTAATTCTGTTATTCTATGTATTTTTTCAACGGTCCCTTGAATTGTTTGTCAATGCTCCTCTGCATTGTTTCTCAACACCTTCATTAAAACTTACCAGACTAATAAGAAGTAAATGAAAGTTTAAGATTTGTATATGAAATAATTTTAAAAATATATTTACTTATATTTCTATCATTAATGAGAGAGTGAGCACTTTTGTTATATGAGTTTCATGCTTCTACAATTTTCCATTACAATGTATTCATGCCATTAGCTCCTTGGGTTTTACCTGTAAAGACTTGTTCTTTGAAGTGAGAAGAGTGAAGTTTGAAACATGCAATTGTTGCATGATTTCATTTTAAACCTAATATGGTTTTAGAGAGCATGACTTGAGGAATAATGTACATTCTTTGAGTTTTAGTCAATTAGGAAATGAAATGTATACAAGTTTTCTTGCTCAAGCCACTACAATTGGATTTTGTAAAATAAACATGCATGTTTTTCACTTGCCAATCTAATTCATTAATAGGTTACTAGCATTAGCTCCACCAGAAAATAAAAGAAACCTCGAAAGGATTCACAAATGCAAGTAACAAAGATGTTTCTAATGCCTTCTCTTGAAACAAGTTTAATGCATAATGTGTATTTGAAGATCGACTCTTGAATTCATGACATCATTCATGACCATAGGCTTATGAAAATTAGGTCTTGCATCATTATCACATTCCTTCAAAGCAAAATAATATGCAATAGTCAAAAATAAAGTGCAAGATTTTGCATTAATTTGGAAAAAATATACTTTTGTTTGAAAACCAATTTAATATTTAGGCACATGAACCAACTTAATAACCAAAAACATCATTGTAGAATTCAATCTCCAACGATGATGATGCAACTAGCATGACTTAAAAATGCGACAAAATACTCATGAACAGTGAGGCTTGAAGATGCAAATGAGAGAATGAAAACCAAAGTAAAGAACAACCAACAACACAAAATGTTTGCCTATCATTTGCAATTCATACCATGTTGACCTAGGGCTTGAATTTTATTGAATAAAATAATCACTACACAAACCTTAATGCATTCAATAGAATGAGAATGAAGATGAAGAAAGATGAGTATGTACCATATGCATCATGAAAGCATGGGAAATCATAATGTTTAATGGCAGTGAGTTCATTGAAAAATCTAGTCCATCATAGACATAGCCATTGAAACCATAAAAAGCAGAGGGGGGCCAAAAATTCAAGTATTAGGCTAAAATTTTTGGGTGTTGTTGTAACAACTACAACAGCTAGGAGTTGCACTTTTTCCTCCACGATTGTTTTCGGGTCCTTATTGTACCATTCCTTAGTTAGTGACTATAATTATATGTCCTACAACTCCGTGCCTTTATCATCTTCGACGTCAAATTGCTCTAGGATAGTTTCTTCCATTTCTGGATCTTCCAGATGATTCTGATCAATGGAATGGACGTATTTGTTATTTGTATTCTAGTGGGGGTAGACTGGTCTACCTCAGATGTCTCTCTTGTTGTTGTTCTATCTTATATAATTATCCATGTTCTAATAGTTGTTGTAGAACTGCAAACTGATTCTGCTCTTCCACATTTTTGGATGACATAATGGCCATACCTTTCTTCATTATTATTTTTTTTTTCACAACTTGGTGAACCCTTCTTGATGTTGAGTTGGGGATGTCATTGCACTAATTTGAGTGTGATTTTCTAGACACTCTTGGAACAAATTACCGTATTCAATATTTGTGGAAACTTAATAGGATGTTTTCATAATCGATTGTTTGTTCCTAGATTTCATCCTTGTTTCTTAAGAGTATGCTAGTTGGGGGTGGTTGCAAGAGATCTAGATAGGAACAGAGGTGCACATAAGAGGTATATTAGTCGTGTTTGGTGGTTTTATATATCATCACAAATTTTCCAATTCCATTTCCAGTTCCTTATAGGATGTCGTAGTGCTAGTACTCTTGGGCGAGAGAATAAAATCGTATCCAAACTGGTGTCAAGGATAAATACTCTTTCTTTGGGTTGAACTTTTGAACCCATAGTTTCATGAATAGACCCGCTAAATCCATGAAATATGAGCCTCCCTAGAATATTTTTTTCCTTGTAGTCTATGTTGTTGAAGATGGTAGTGAAAACCCCTTTTAAGCATAGTTTAAGTTCTAGATCCCATTTGAGCATCCAATTTTTCTAATCCAACTTATCAACATCCTTTCTAATGGCCAAAGTTCGACAAATTGGCATATGGTGGCATGTAGCCACATATGTTCTATTTTCACTCCAATTGTTTTTGGAGGAATCTCCAATAAGGGATATTTTTTCCTTTGCGATAAGGAGAAGCCTACTCCATTTGTGGCAGAGGTTGTTTGATTATGAGGAGTTACAATGGAGGACCCAGGGACTTGCGCATTGGCATAGGTAGATTGTAGGGTTGCCTTTATTGTTGATATCTTTTCATTTTTTTTATTGTCGATTGATTTGATCTGATAACTATGACATTTCAGAAAGAATTGCCTAGTCCTCTGCACCTCACCTCACCTCAAGGGGTTGCCATGACTCTAAATAGAAAGTGTGTATAGAAAAACTAGGAAAAAAAACCTAAAATGACTAAAACCTCCAAATTATGCAAAAAACTAATCCCTTATCTATATAAAAAAA
>APFE030708976.1:34701-99604 GCA_000404065.3 Pinus taeda
AATAATATAATTTATAAAATCTAGATATCAATGTAAGTTTTTGTTGATAATCCAATTAAAAATACTAAAACATCTTCAACAATACTATCAATTAAAATACCAAAATAATTCAAGTACAACTTCAACAATACCTTTTCTTAAATATCTTTTTAAAACTCTCTCCTATCGTATTACTTGTTGGGCTGCGGTAAAAATGGAGCATTGTTTAAACAGGGTGGAGGGTAGATTTGACTTTCTCCGCCTATTTTCAAGCGCAGGCATCGCAGCATTTTCTCATTCCAATTCTTGAGGTGGTTAAGCTTCTCGCCTCGTGCAGGTACTATGGTCGAAAGACCGCGTAGGTTTTTGTTTTTATTTTAATTATTAATTTTATTTTTTATTTCATATATATATTTTATGAAATTATGGGTGGACAAAGTAATCGGTAGTTAAAATTAAAATTAAATAAAACCACTATTTTAATTTTTTTTATTTTAATTACTATTATTATTATTTTTTATGTAATTTTGATGTAGTCAAAAATGTTACCAGAACAAAACGTTATAACTTTTTTTACCAATAGTAAATAGAGAACACTTCTAACACAATAAACATATATTTTAATTATGTTAAAAAAATCAAACATTTTGAATTATTTATTTATTTATTTGAAATCCTTGTCACACTCTATAAGACATTCCAACTCAAATATGGACATGCAAGCTATAAGACATTCCAACTTAGATATGGACATGCACTTCCGTGAAAGGGGGTGCCCTTGCAGCCGGGCAGAGGTAGAGGTAGACCCCCTCTTTCCACCTTGGCATGGTTTGGGCTTGGACCGATTTGATGCCAACATCCCTCATCACTATCAGAGCGGTGCCCTTGCAGCAGGGTAGAGGCAGAGGTAGACCCGTGTTTCCACCTTGGTACAGTTTGGGCTTAAACCGATTTAATGCCAACATCCCTCATCACTATTAGAGCATGGAGGTGGATGTCTGCAATGTAGACGACAATGCTTGGGCTCTGCGAAGCATGCTTGGTTGTTGTCTTCAAGATTATGAGGAGAGCTGGTTGGTGCTCGAGGCTCACCTCCTCAACTTAGATTACTGCTAGGGCCACGCTAAAGCTACGATGAAGTAAATCGCTGGTGCTCTAGGCCTCTAGTTACATTCATTGACCACTTCTATCTCTACCTCATTCTCTCAAAGTCTCGCACCTACTATGGAGCACGACACTACCCTCTTGGCACAATGCAACAACCATACCTAAGCATAGGCCCACCTCCTACCCAAGACATCCCCTCCAGGTTAGCCAAATTGGTTAGCAACTTGAGCTCAAGCATTACTCGTAAGTCCAACAGTAATGATTACTATGGTCTAACGCCAATTCTGGAAGAGGTATCAGAGCAGAATGTGAATGAGCGAATGGACCTGAACATGTTTTGTAAAACCACCTAGATATCAATATTGTCTTTCCTGTCTTCTTCTTTACTTGGTGCTCTATACTTGGAATGTAGGATTGTTGGTTGCAATCCATCTTTCTTCGTCCAACCATCTTCTTCTTACTATTATGCACTTGGTTTCCTGGCTCAAGTTAAATTTTTGGAAAGTTTGGCATCTTTTTTATCTCATACCTTTTAGGCTTCCATGGTTAAGCTAAATGCTACAATATTTTGACAGAATAACTACCATAATATACCCCATATAAATTTCACATAATACAAAATTCTCTCACTCAGTAAAAAAAACGACTTTAAAATTTAAATTATTATCATTATCATGTCCACATGGGGTAGCTCAATCCCCAAGGGCCGTGGAAATGAAGTCTCACCGAACCGGAAGTCTTGGGTTCAAATCTTGGGCTACCCTTCCCCGTAGAGGGGTACATGATGGACATGTAAATCAGAGAGTCCCGCCCCAGCTTTAAAAAAAAAAAAAATTATTATCATTATCATAAATTCTTTAATTCCTACTTACCTATAAAATTTTGTATATTTATTCCAAAAGAGTAAATCAGAGAATCCCACCCCAACTTAAAAAAAAATAAAAATTATTATCATTATCATAAATTCTTTAATTTCTACTTACCTATAAAATTTTGTATATTTATCCCAAAAAAAACAAAAAGATGTTTTATTCTCGCACTTTATTTAAATATAATCACATCGAGATCTACTTAATCCAAACAAACATAAAGTTCTTTCATTCTCACACTTCATCTAAGTATGATCCAATAAGGATTCCACTTAAAAGTATAAATGGGATTATTCACAATATACAATCTCACACTTTGTGTGCCCGACATAAATATATCCTACTTATCCAATCATGAAATTCTCACGCTGCATATTTAAATCAAAAACATAAACCACGCTTCTATTATAAAATCCATAACATAACAAGAACAACATCGGCAATTCTGGACTAGGTGCGACAAGTCCCATACTTTCTCTTATATTCTCACACTTTATGCGAATTATTCACAATATACAATCTCACACTTTATGTGTGCCAGACATAAATATATCCTACTTATCCAACCGTAAAAATCTCACACTGCATACATTCCCACGTTAAGTCAATAACACAAACCACCCTTCTATTATAAAATCCATAACATAACAAGAACAACGTCGGCACCTTCTATTATAAAATCCATAACATAACAAGAACAACGTCGGCAATTCTGGACGAGGCGTGACAAGTCCCATATTTTCTTGCTTGTTACCACTCCCTTGTGAGACCAGCACCACTTCAATTATTCACTATATCCATTGACGCGAGGCAACACAACCAGATTGTGATGCAGTTTTTGCATTTCTTGAACAAAAGACTCCAAATTACTATAAGAAGATCCTTCTTTGTCCACACTCATTTTAGCAACCTTACTCAGCGCCTCGGCTCTGGCTCTCATGCTCTTTCCTTCTTCCTCTGCCAAAAGCATGGTGACAGCTCTTCGTACTTCCCCTTCATCTGGAATTCCGCTAACATCCAAACATATCTGTATGCCTATCCCCAAACGTTCTACCAGGAGCTTAGAGTTAAAGGGCTGTTCTGCAAACATGGGCCACGTGACCATGGGGACTCCCATGCTGATGCTCTCCAGCGTAGAATTCCACCCGCAGTGGCTCAAGAAAGCGCCCACTGAAGGATGCGAAAGAATCAAGAGCTGAGGCGCCCATCCCCATATGATCAGCGCCCTCTCTCTGGTCCTCTCTCCGAATCCCTCCGGCAGCCCCACCTCCGTCTGTTTGGAGCCTTTCACATCCGTCTGACAAGGACATCTGATGGCCCACACGAAGGCCTGCCCGCTACTCTCCAACCCCGAAGCCAGCGCACAGATTTGGTTTTCATTCAGGAAAAACTGGCTCCCTAGGCACACGAATACCACCGAATTCGGACGCCGGGAATCTAGCCACCGCAAGCACTCATCCTCGTCGATATCCGCCGCCTTGCCGTGACTTCGAATTTTCCGGCGATCTATCCCCGTCTGGCCTATAGCAGCGGGAGGAAGCAGGGGACCAATGTTCCACACAGGATTCCCGGTGAGGCTCCCAATGTAATCGATCGCCCGGGATTCCAACTCGTAAAACGTATTAATAATTATGCCCAGCCCCTCCAAGCTCCCGTTAAGCTCCTCCCGAAGAAAATTCCAGAGCGGATGAGATTCCGGGTCACGCCACGATACCGTCAAGTCCGACCTGCGGAACTTAAGCCCGAAGATGAGCTCCGATACATCAAAAAACTCGTCGTCGTCGTACGACGTTCGGTTAAAGACGGAGTGCATGAGAGACAACGCGAACGCCCCGCACGTGTAGAAAGCCACGCTGGGGATCGCGAGGTTGGCACCCGCACGGCGAGCCCATCCCGTTGTCATGTCGACGATGATGCAGCATACCGGAGAAGAACCAACCATCTGTTGATCCAACCATTCTTGAAATGCGCCCGCCAACTTGTGCGATGAAGCAAAGAGCAACGGAACGACGTGCATGGGGACGTTGTCTGTGCTGTCGGTTCCCGGGGGCACCCCCTCGATTGGAGGCAAGGGAATAGGTACCAGCCGGATGTCCAGATTCGAACCCTCGACCTCCGGCTGGAGACGTTTCGCATTCCCCGGGGTGGTGATAAACGAAACTGTGAAGCCGCCGCGCGAGGCGAGAAGCTTGGCTAGCTGAAGGAATGGAATGAGATGGCCCTGAGCCAAGGACGGGACGGCCACTACATGGGGCTTTCTTTCTGCCATTATCGGCGAACAAGCAACCTTCACAAATGGATGAACACAGTACTATTACTTGAAGAAAACCAGATCGGAGTTTCTATATATATAAACAAAAATTTAGAACCAGCTGCTTCCATTTGCAAACTATGACATTTCCGGACAGAAGGTGATTAGGAATTGGGAAATTAAGGTTTTAATCCGTATATATTTATTTTAAGTAGGGATTTAATTTGGATATAGAGTGATTTAAAATATAATGTGTTATTTTTTATTGTTTAAATTATTATTTTTCATTATATATGAGGATCAATAAAAAAACTTTACTCTAATTTTTTTTTCTATATATAAATTAATTATATTATAATAACATTTAACATAAACTTCAAATAATTTATATATTTCTGTTGAAATATTTTTTATACTTACATTTTCATCTTTTTAATCATTAGTTATTTTTTTCTATCTAAACATAATTTTTTTTTTAAAAAATACCCAAAAAAACTACACATCCCTTCATAAATAAGTTTTAAATAAACATCTTTACTTAAAAATCATAAAACTATTTAGTTAAAATATATATATTTAAATAATGTTTTAGTAAATATCTCTATATATTTGAATTAAATAAATAAATAAATCCACAAAATAACCCATTAACCAAATTTCACCCGTAACAAAGTAATGAATTAGTTGTTGTTTATGATTGACAACCTTCCGGACGAAAAAATGACATCTATCTTTGGAAATAAGTGACATATCACCAACTACGTAGACATCACCTCTTGGATCGATTGTGCAGCCGTAAGAAGTTCCACATGTTATCGTGTAACAAGTTGAGTTGAGCGCTCTTTTCGTACCATCTCATTATCGAGTTTTACGTCCATACATTTTTCAACACGGTATCTACAACTTCCACTTTCTATTTCAACTTTAGGGTGTCGTTTAGGTAAGTGTTACCAACTACGCAGTTATCAGCTGTTGTCGTTCATTGAAGGACACAGTTATCACCTGTTTCAACTTTACGGTGTCGTTTAGGTAAGTGTTTTCTTCCGCTGTCGTCGTCGCCTGCAGCATTTCCCCTCCGTAGATTAGTTCCTAAGTGCAACATTTCACTTTTATAAATAAATTAGCTTGTGCACCCAAGACATTCACTTTTACAAATAAATTAGCATGTCCACCCAAGACATGGTAGATGAATGTAGTGTGTACTATATGAAACAAGGATGTGGATGTGGAAGTGGAAGGTAAATACGAATTTGGACGTGAAAGGTATGAAAAATTAGATGGTTAAAGTATTGGTATAGTAGATTTTTTCATGTGGGTAAAATTGTATTATAAAATCTGTAATATATTAGACTTATGTCACCGAACTCATAACTAAATTAGAAGTAATTTTCAAGGATTCATAATTGTGATATTCTAAAATGTTTTGTGAATTACATTTTGGAAATTATGATGAGAAGCTATTTGGATGGGGGAGAAAAAAACAATTCAAAAACACACATTTCATAGGGTGCTCAAAAGGCTAGATTAATTGAATTGGTGTCCATCTCTGCTACAATCTAAGGAATCCCCGAGAATTTTATCATGTCTTGACGCTTTCTCTGGTACTGAGCCATTGTCAATTCTCTTGACTGAATTAATTATGAATTCAGAATCAGCTTCAATTATAGTGTTGTGTAAATTTGAGTCCCTTAAGATTTCTAGGCAATGCTCCATGGCCATGAGCTCTCCCATATTATTGGTGGCCCTCCCCAAGTGACTGTGAAAGATGGTTTGTATGAAATCCTTTTCCTCTCTTATGACTTCTCCATAATCAGCCATACCAGGGTTTCCTTTTGAGACTCCATCTATATTACATTTCATAAAACCTTGTGATGGAGGTTGCCAAAATTCCTTATCAGTTGTGATATGACTAACAGTCTTGTTTGTGCCCTAGGGGAAAAGCCCCTGTAGTCCCAAATTAAGCAGAATCTACTCATCCTGAACTTGAGGCTAGTTTTCAGGGGGAGATTTTATGACGGCTCCTACAGTCTCTTTGATCTGACTTAAAATCTGAGCCATGATGCTCTGGGGTGAGCCAAACTTGTTCTTGAAGATTTTGTTGTTGCATTCTTTCCAGACATCCCATATTATAAAGCTTGGAACCAAAACCCACGCTTTGTTGATTATTTCATTTGCAGATAATTTTTTCCTCCAATTCTTCAAAGTGCTGGTGATGCTGCATGTATCCCCGTCTGTTTGTTTAAAGATTGATGCCATCCAATTCCACAAGGTGGAGGTGAATGGGAAAAGGTTGAGAAGGTGTTCCATTGTTCTTCTTGTAATTCACATAGCTGGCATCTAGATGGACCAACTACCCCTCTTTTCCTAAGGTTTTCCCAAATTAGAATCTTTTTATGCTGCACTAACCACATAAACAATTTAATTTTCATCCAGTATTGGTTCCGCCATAGGTCCTTCCATACCTTATCCGAGTTTGGGAAGTCAAGCCCTAGTGTTATTCATTTGGCCTCTTTGAGGTTAAAGTTTCCTTCATTATTTTTACCCCATCTTAGTTGGTCTGAAGATGTTGATTTCATAATCTTTCTCTGTTCCAAGATGACTGTAAGAGCTTCTACTTGGGCTTTCAATGGGGAATCATCACTGTATACAAGGTTCTTCCATATTCTCCATTTTCCCTCACTTCTGTCCTGATCCTAGAAGTCCTTTGCTTTGAGTAACCCTTTGTCATCAATATCATGCTTGAGATTGGCGAATTCTTCTTTTAACAGTTGAGGTTCTTGTTGCCAACTATCCTCCTAGAACCAAGCAAGGTCTCCATCTTTGATCTCCCAAAAATTGTGTTCGTGAACTAAGCTTTATTCTCCCAAGCTTTGTTCCAAATGTGGGAGCCTTTGATGAGTCCAAACATCCTGATATAATCTCTTTCTTACCAATTGTTTGCATATTTCTATTTCCATATTTTGGGCCAAGGAGAAACTAATTCTTTTATCCATCTACACCATAGTTTTGCCCCCAAGACTTTGTTTAATGTTTCGGGGTCATCAAGTCCCAAACCTTCGTGTATCTTTGGTTTACATATCTTATCCCAGCTTACCAAAGCCCATTTATTTTTCACTTCCCCCTTGCCCCAAAAAAATCCCTTTGGATATTTTTGATGTTTTGCATTACTTCTTTAGGAGATGGAAGGGTTGAAAGCATGAAGATAGGGACAGTTTGAAGTATAGCTTTTGTAAGCACTAGCCTTCTTGCTAAGTTCAAAGACCTGCTTGTCCATTTTCGGATTTTGTCTTGAATTTTATTAATAACTGGCTCCCAAACTGCCTTGCTTAAAGGATTGTCTGTTAGAGCTACTCCCAAATAATTGGAGGGTAGCATATCCCTTTGGAAGCCTAGAATTCTAGTGAGGTTTCACTGAATAGCAATATCAATGTTAAAAAATATTTTTTTTTATTTGCTGCGGCTTACCTCTGTCCCGTAGCCAGAGCAAAGTTGTTCAGGACTTTTTTGAAGGCTTGAGCTTCCTTGACCGTGGGTGTACCTTGCAGCATGGTCTCGTCCACAAATTGTTGATGGGACAAGGCATCCCCATTTAAAGTGAGTTTGAGACCCTGGATTTTTCCTTCTTTGGCATATTTAATCGCATTGCCTAGCCCTTCCATCATGAGAATAAAGAGGAAGAGTGAGAGCAGATCTCTTTGCCTGAGTCCTCTTGAGGGCTTAAAGGTCTTGGATGGTGAGCCATTTAGCAGGATTGAAAAACTTGGGGTGGTTACAAGGGCCATTACCCATCTAATCTAATTATGGTCAAAGCCATATGCTCTCAGTACTTCCTTGATGTAAGCCCAACTCAGCTTATCAAAAGTCTTTTCTAGGTCAAGCTAAATGATCATACCTGCTTGCTTATTGCTCTTAAGTGAGTGAACCACCTCGTGAGCTTGAATGATGTTATTGAGAATTTGCCTGCCTTCCACATATTCAGTTTGCTTCTCAGACACTAGAGTTAGGAGTAGGGGCATAAGTTTGTTCGTAACTACTTTTGAAATAATTTTATACACCACGTTGCATAATGCTATGGGTCTAAATCTGTCTAGTGTGATAGCATTCTCCTGCTTTGAAATCAGGACTATGAAAGAGGTGTTGAGCGCCTCTAGAATAGTTTTGTTTTTCCTCGAGTCCTCCACTACATTGAGGATATCTTTCTTGACTATTTCGCATCAGGCTTTGAAGAAGTCAACGCTAAAACCATATAGACCTGGAGCCTTCCCATTTTGCATTTTTTTATGACTTCACTGAGTTCCTCTTCATTCACTAGCCTGTTGAGATTATAGTTGTATTCTCTTGTCTCTAGCTTAGGAATGTGCTTTGTGAATTCCTTGATGAATTGAGATCTGTCTACGAGAGGCTCCTCAGCTATGCCTTGGAAATGCTGAACCAAAAAAATTTCTATTTCTTGATGTGTAGAGAATTGTTTTCCTTGAGTATCTTTGATTTTTTAAATCTTGTTATGCGACCTATGATCCATGGTAGATTTGTGAAAAGACCTTGTATTCCTTTCTCCTTCTTTTAACCATTGAACCCTCGATTTTTGTTTCCAGAAAATCTCCTCTTGCTTGCATAATTCTTCCCATTCTTGTTGAACATGATCCGCTTGTTCCTTACTCTCCTTGGTGAAGCCCTCTAAAATGAGGGTTTGGTTAATTTCCTGTAGTTTCCATTCTGCTACTTTTTTGGCTTTGAATATATTGAAAATTCATTCTTGTTCCAAACTTTAAGCCTTTGTTTGACTTGTTTCAATCTCTAATGCAAAAGGAACATTTTAGTACCCTGAACTTGCATGTCTTCTGTCCACCATCTTTCAATGTTACTGATGAAGTCAGGATGGTTAAGTCAAATGTTTTCAAATCTAAAAGGTCTATTTCTTGGAGTTCTTATAAAGGATGCTTCAAGTTGAATAGGCTAGTGATCCAAGCCTCTGAAAGGAAGTATCATTGCTACCAAGTTATAGCCTGTGAGGATGCCGTCCTCCAAGATAATGAATTTGTCAAGTTTAGAGGCCTCTTGAGACTCTACTCCCCTATTATTGTTCCAAGTAAAGATGCTATTACTTGTCTCTGTATCTACAAGCTTCATGTTGTTTATGAAATTTTGAAATGTTATAGAATCTCTGCCTAGTGATCTGATCCCCCCCTTTTTTTCCGATAGAGACCTGATAATATTGAAGTCTCCTCCCAAAATCCATGGGATAACTAGATGTCTTCCTCTTAACTCCTCCAATGAGGTTAGAAGTCTGAGTTTTTCTTTCGACTTTTGTGGACCATACACATTTGTGAGAAAATAAACTTCCTTGTCTCCCAGAGGTTGGATGACCACTGATAAATAGTTCCTGGACGCTTCAGCATCTAGGATACCAAGTTTCTAAGGGTTCCAGAGTGTGAGAATTCCTCCTGTTGTTTTGTCTGCTTTAACTTCTAGATATTCATATTTGATAAGCCATTTGCTATGTATCTCTCTTATTTTGTCTACTGAACATTTTGTTTCCTGAATGAAAATCATATTTGGTTTTTCTTCTTTCATTCTATTGCTAAGATTTCTTTGTTTCATTTTACTTCCTAGACCCCTAATATTCCATGTCTTGAGCTTCATTAATAAAGATTTGTAAATGAGTAACTAGTTAGGCCTTTCATCTTACCTGAATTGATCATGAGTTTGCCACACTCTATCAGCAGCTCATTCTTCTTTTTCCTACCCCTTTTCCTGCCTGGGTTCCTAGGAGCTAGTCCTGATGTTGCCTTCATTGTTTTAACCCCTTTCGTTGTCCTAACTATCATGGTTTCTTTTGACCTATGTACCTTTTGCTTGCATTCTCCATAGGAATAGTTGTTGCACCCTATTAAACTCCTCTTGAGGTAGTGAATCCATTCCTTTGGCAGTTCCCTACTCCAGGAACTTTTCCAGATCCAGATGCTCCCTATCCAGAACATCACGCAGTTCATGATCCTATGTTCCCACCTCGCTCAGGGTCATTTCTTGGTCCTTGTCAAGTTCCATAGTATTCGGTAGATCCTCCATTTGTTGGTTGTTTTCAAGTAAATCCTCCATGCTATCTTCCTTTTCCTTCTCTGCAGCATTGTCCTCCAGTATCTGGTTCACTTTATCGTGCTTTTCTTCTTCTTCTAACATCTTGAACCTATTCTGATTAAATTTCTTTTCCTCAATAACATTCTTCTGGTTCCTTCTCCCTCCTCTACCTTTGCTCCCCACTTTGTTAAAGCTTTCAATTTCTTTCCCTGAGGTTGCTTTAGTTCTGCTTTCCATTTTGTTTAAGGGGTAGTCTTTGAATAGATGCTTGTGTTCATGGCATTTGCGGCATC
Source organism: Pinus taeda (assembly GCA_000404065.3). Classification (NCBI taxonomy): domain Eukaryota; kingdom Viridiplantae; phylum Streptophyta; class Pinopsida; order Pinales; family Pinaceae; genus Pinus; species Pinus taeda. Next base: position 45,279 of record APFE030708976.1, read on the forward strand.
TAAAAGGAACATGCTCATAATCCACTATTTTCACCCAGTCTTCAACAAAAACCTCTAGAATTATTTCATCTGGTAGAGCTCCAGAAAGGTCCATCTCTACGCATATACAGGCAAAGGAGGTGTACTTTCCTCACCTAATATTTTTAAAAAATGCCTAATTTATTTCCTATGGCTTTTAATGATTTTGGTTGCCAATAATCTAGAGGTAGGGAATAGAACCTTACCCAAACTAGGACCGAAGTGAATATCTCACACTTTGGTATGAAATTCATCACCCATGGCCGCATATAGAGGCCTGCAGCAGCGTAGAAGTAAGGCCCTCCTTCAAATACCCTATATTTATCCTCTATGTTTGTAAAAACTACAGTAAGGAAACCCTTGGATCCAACGTGCAGATCTATTTCCCCCTTAGGTTTCCAATAGTTCTTTATCCATGCATTTAAGGCCTTCTCTGTTGGCCATAACCCCATGAATTTACAAATAACTGCATAAGACACCATGTGTTCCCTATGCGCCTGTAGCGCTAGATCGCATAACACCACTCAGGGTGTGATAGTTGCCCTAGGCTTACATGGTCCAATCCAATTTCCATTATCGACATTCTGATTATCTTCTCCTATTTGCTTCTCTCATTTGACTTCTTCCTGCGTATCTCCCTACCCCTATGAGCTTCTGTTTCCCTATTTCCCTTTTCCTAAATCTTCGATTTCAGCCCCCAGTGGTTTCTTGAATTGATTAGAGACTGCCTGACTGTAGGAGGGAGTGGAACTCCCCCCCTCTCACCTCTCCATGGTACCCAACTCTGATTTCCTGCCGCAAACCCTAGCTTTGTATCATCCACACATCGGAAGGTGATGAATGTTAGATAGGCGGTCTTGTTTCTCAACACCTTCATTAAACACTACAAAAAAAATAAAAAATAAAAAATAAAACTTACGAAACTAATAAGAAGTAGATGAAAGTTGAAAGTTTAATATGTGTATATGAAATAATTTAAAATATATATTTACTTAGACCTTTATCATATCATTAATTAAAGTAAGCACTTTTGTCCATAGTTTCCAAATTTGAATTCGAATTCAAATGCAAATTTGAATTTGGTTCATATAGAAGAAAAACGATTGTTTAAAATTCAATATGAAAAAAAATCGTGAGTATACATTTTATATATTGTTTTTTTTTCCAATATTTAAAAAATTGAAATGGATGATTATAATGTTGAAAACCTCAAAAGTCCCTTAGAAATTGTTGTCAATAACAAATGTTGCAAATAGAATTACATCTTGGAACAAAGTGAACATTTTACATTAGAATAACAAATTATAAAAAACTATATATTCATCTGTATATCCAACTATACCATATATGAAATAATGCCTATTATAAACTCATCTTTGCACAAATTCAACATTGCAGTATACAATATAGATTCAAATTACCAACCAAATTTATGTTTAGAATGTGGTTATATATTAAGTGTATATGAACATTCTCTTAAAATATATATTTATATTTTTAATTACTATTACTCATTTATTAAACTAAACTAAATTATATTTTGTAATAGTTAACAAAAAAAACTCTATTTTTATGATTACTAATTATTTGTTGGTATTATTAAACTAATTGGTTAATATTTAACTTATTTAAATTTCTAATAAAAAATCTACTAATAGTATAACCCATGATCCATAAATTATTACACAATTAATTAACACCATTAATAAAAAAAATTAAAATTCATTTTCAAAATTTACTATCGCTTAAAAATGAAATTTTCTCATGGTTCATCGGCCAAAACAAATAATATACCATACCATACCAGCTCGTCCAAGGTAGCCACGTGAATCCTGATACCCGTATCAAATTGAGAATTATCGTATTAAACCACAAACTAAATCGAATACTCGAATTTTCAAATTTTTGAGTTTCATGCTTCTACCGTTTTCCATTATAATTCATTTATGCCATTAGCTCCTTAGGTCTCACCTATAAAGACTTGTTCTTTGAAGTGAGAAGGGTGAATTTTGAAACATGCAATGGTTGCATGATTTCATTTTAAACCTAATATGGTTTTAGAGAGCATGAGATTGAGGAATAATGTACATTCTTTGAGATTTAATCAATTAGGAAATGAAATGTATACAAGTTTTCTTGCTCAAGCCACTGCAATTAGACTTTGTAAAATAAACATACATGTTCTTCACTGGCCAATCTAATTCATTAATAGGTTACTAGCATTAGATCCACCAGAAACTAAAAGAAACCTCGAAAGGATTCACAAATACAAGTAACAAATATGTTTCTAATGCCTTCTCTTGAAAAAAGTTTAATGCATAATGTGCGTTTGAAGATCCGCTCTTGAATTCACGACATCATTCATGACCATAGGCTTATGACAATTAGGTCTTGCATCATCATCACATTCCTTCAAAGCAAAATAATATGCAATAGTCAAAAATAAAGTGCGAGATGTTGCATTAATTTGGAAAAGATATACTTTTGTTTGAAAACCAATTTAATATTCAGGCACATGAACCAACTTAATAACCGAAAAACATCATTGTAGAATGAAATCTCCAACAATGATGTTGCAACTAACATGACCTAAAAATGCTACAAAATGCTCATGAACGCTGAGGCTTGAAGATGCAAATCAGAGAATGAAAACCAAAGTAAAGAACAACCAACAACACAAAATGTTTGCCTATCATTTGCAGTGCATACCATGGAGACCTAGGGCTTGAATTTTCTTGAATAAAATAATCACTACACAAACCTTAATGCATTCAATAGAATGAGAATGAAGATGAAGAAAGATGAGTATGTGCGATATGCATCATGAAAGCATGGGAAATCATAACGTTTAATGGTAGTGAGGTAATTGAAAAATCTAATCCATCATAGACATAGCCATTGAAACCATAAAAAGCAGAAGGGGGCCCAAAATTTAAGTATTAGGCTAAAATTTTTAGGTGTTGTTGTAATAGCTACAACAGCTATGAGTTGCACTTTTTCCTCTAGGATTGTTTTCAGGTCCTTATTGTGCCATTCTTTAGTTAGTGACTACAAATATATGTCCTACAATTGCATGCCTTATCATCTTCGACGTCAAATTTCTCTAGGATAGTTTCTTCCATTTCTGGATCTTCCAGATGATTTTGATCGGTGGAATGGATGTATTTTTTGTTTGTGTTCTTGTGGGAGTATACTGATTACCTCAGATCTCTCCCTTGTTGTTGTTTTGTCTTGTATAATTATCCATGTTTTGATAGTTGTTGTAGAACTGCAAACTAATTGTGCTTTTCCACATTTTTGGACGACATAATGGCCATACCTTTCTTCATTATTATTATTGTTTTTTTTTCTTTTTTTTCGCAACTTGGTGAACCATTCTTGATATTGAGTTGGGGATGTCATTGTACTAATTTCAGTGTGATTTCCTTGACACTCTTGGAACAAATTACCATATTCATAATATTTATGGCAACTTAATAGGATGTTTTCATAATCGATTGGTTGTTCCTAGATTTCATCCTTGCTGCTTAAGAGTATGCTAGTTGGGGGTGGTTGCAAGAGATCTAGATAGGAACAGAGGTGCGCATAAGAGGTATATTAGTCGTGTTTAGTGGTTTTATACATCATCACAAATTTTCCAATCACATTTCCAGTTCCTTCTAGGATGTTGTAGTCCTATTACCCTTGGGCGAGAGAATAAAGACATATCCAAACTGGTGTCGACGATAAATACTCTTTCTTGGTGTTGAACTTTTGAACCCATAGCTTCATGAATAGATCCGCTAAATCCATGAAATATGAGCCTCCCTAGAATATTTTTTCCTTGTCTGTGTTGTTGAAGATTGTAGTGAAAAACCCTTTTAAGCATAGTTTAAGTTTTAGATCCCCTTTGAGAATCCAATTTTTTCTAATCCAAATTATCAACATCCTTTCTAATGGCCAAAGTTCAACAAACTGGCATATAGTGGCATGTAGCTACATATGTTCTATTTTCACTCCTATTTTCTTTGGAGGAATCTCCAATAAGGGATATTTTTTTGTTTGCGATAAGGAGAAAACTGCTCCATTTGTGGCAGAGGTTGTCTAATTATGAGGAGTTACAATAGAGAACCTGGGGACTTTCACATTAGCAGAGGTAGATTGTAGGGTTTCCTTTGTTGCTGATATCTTTTCATTCTTTTTTATTGTCGGTTGATTTGATCTAATAACTATAACATTTCAGAAAGAGTTGCTTAATCCTTTGCACCTCACCTCACCTCAAGGGGATGCCATGACTCTAAATAAAAAGTGTGTATAGAAAAACCAGGAGAAAACCTAAAATGACTCAAAACCTCCCAATTATGTCAAAACTAATCCCGAATCTATTTAAAAATATTTTTCAATTCATAAAATTATAATCAATTTTTTATAGTTAATATATATATATATATAAATTTATTTTATAAATTAGTTATATTCTCTTCTCATAATGTAATCTGATCAAATCTTGTAACATTTTTTCCTTTTAAAAATATACACAAATTTTGATGTAGAATATTTTCATCATTCTATTTCTTTTTTCTAAAAATATTTCTTCCCATTTCAACAAAGAGGATCCAATCATTCAACAGATTGGTCACTAGTACTGTCATATTTTAGTTTTGTCATATAATTAAAATAAAACCATATAAATTCATATTATTTAAATAATAAAAATAATAATAATATATATACTATTTAAATATTTTATAAATAATATTTTTGAATAATATAATTTATAAAATCTAGATATCAATGTAAGTTTTTGTTGATAATCCAATTAAAAATACTAAAACATCTTCAACAATACTATCAATTAAAAATACTAAAATAATTGAAGTACAACTTCAACGATACCTTTTCTTAAATATCTTTTTAAAACTCTCTCCTATCGTGTTACTTTTTGGAGTCTGGTAAAAATTGAGCATTGTTTAAACATGGTGGAGGGTAGACTCGACTTTATCCGCCATTTTCAAGCGCAGGCAGCTCGTTGATGGGATTGATAATGAGAAAAACAAACCCCATGCAGCCCATCACTGCACTTTCTCATTCCAATTCTTGAGGTGGTTAAGCTTCTCGCCTCGTGCAGGTACTATGGTTCGAAAGACCGCGTAGGTTGTTGTTTTTATTTTAATTATTAATTTTGTTTTATATTTTATATATATTTATATAGAAATATTATGAGCAAAAATTATGGGCGGACTAGGGTTTTTAAAATTAAAAAACTACGAATAATAAATTGACTATTTTATTCTTATTTTATTTTAATTGTTATTATTATTATTAGTCCCTGCCTCCGGTATAGCAGGGACTATAGCGTTCGATACGCCGTTGACTTGCTATTACTCTTCGCGTTGACCGTCAATTTCTACCGGTTAATTGTTGTTTAACCAAAGTTTATATTAGGCACTTTGTGTGCAAAAAAACTTTAACCAAAGTTTTTTGTTTAACCTCTTATTGCCGGCCTCACGTGGCCCGATGTGCGCTCAACTCAATTTATCCTAAGTTCTCCGTGGTGCCTGTTCTCCGTCTGCGCGCAACTTCATTTATCCTAAGTTTTTTATCCTAAGTTCTCTTTGGTGCCTCTCTCTTATCCAAAGTTTGAAAGTTATGCTATTTTCTGGCGGACAGGTTTTTAATCCAAAGTTTGGTAAATTTGTTTCTGCCACATGTCTATCTGCATGCATGCAACTCTAGTGCTATCTACAAGTCAGCAAGCCAGTTTATTATCGATCCCAACCTTGGGTTGATTCTTTCTTTCGACCAACAGTTGGATTCTATCGTCCAGAACAAGCCATTTTATTATCGATCCCAACCTTGGGTTGATTCTTTCTTTCGAGCAGCGGTTGGATTCTATTGTCCAGAACAGGCGGTTGATTATCATGTAATCTCAGTCACGGGGAAATTAGCTACGAAAGGGCGCAAGTTATGGTAAGGTTTGTGACCTAGACTACAATATTATTGTTACTGTTTTTTTGTTAAGTACTTGACAAGAGATTTGATCCAGTACAGAGCTTGGAGATGTTAATACGACACATTTGTTTGTCATTGTTGCCAGGGTGAAATATAGCCTTCAGGTAAGGGTAGCTGGTCTGAGTCGCCGGCTAAACAGGTGGAGACTACACATAAGCGGATTGATTACTTTTGACAAATCCAAAAGATTGATTGATCGGTTGGCAACGCTTAACTAATTCAAATACAGCTCAACAAAATCCTTCGTAGACGCTAATGAGAAACGGCACAGCTCACGTAACAGGTAAATTATATGAAAGTCAATACTGGTTATATGTCATGCCATTCGCACTTGAACGTATGGTTTCACTCACTCAGTGCATTTGTTAAAATAAATAAGTTTAAAACCATCGGCACAGGTAATTGAAGAAATTGTGGTTGGAGTAACTCTCGGACATAATTCAATCAATCCGTGGCCTGAGTAATTTTCAGACGCACATAATTCAATAGTGTTTGGAGTAATTTTCAGGCATACCGAATTTTTATTTGGGATTAGATTATAGAACTCCTCCCCACCTAACCATTTAGTACTCGGAAAGTTGCCAGTACACATTGAATTTAATTTTGATGTTTCATTTCAAGAATATTTAATAATTGAATAATCAAAAGTAATGTTAATATTTTTATTTCATTTTCCAGTTTAATTTTAGATACTTTGGGAATAGGCCATCAAGATAAGAATGAAGTAAGTAGGGAAAAGAGATGTATATTTTTTTCAGTTTAATTTTAGATATTTTGGGAATAGAAAATCAAGATTAAAATGGAGTAAGCAAAAAAAAAGAGATGTATATTTGTTTGACTTCATTTTTCTCTGTTTAATTCCAAAATATTTTTTCAGTGTAATTTTAGATATTTTGTGAATAGAAAATCAAGATAAAAATGGAGTAAGCAAGAAAACCTTAATAAAAAACTCAACTAGAAATGCATCCATTTTGTTCTTTAATTTCCTCTGCTTTAAATGCAATTTTTTTTTCTTTAACTGTTTTTATTTACTGTAGCCATTACCTGAAAACGTTTATTTTTTAAAAAATTCAACCTAAAGACTACATAATAATAATATGAAATTAAATTCCGCCTCTATTTCCTATAAACTTATTTTCTGAAATTATTTTACACACCATCATTTTTCTCTGAGAATGATCATTTCTGAAAATCATTCCAATGTTACCTCGCCTCCATTTGATCATTTCTGAAAATCATTCCAATGTTACCCTCTCCTCCATTTTGTGACTCTAATCATTTTTGTTTTTCCAAGATCGAACCATATCTCTCTCTGTCATTATGGAATTATATGTTCCTCGCTTTCTTCCTTCGCCGCCTCCACACGTCTTATTTCTTATCCTGGCTGCCTGCTGTGCCTCTTTAATCTGCTTCTCGTTATACCCAATTCTTATCAAATTTGTAACTGACAAGAAAATATTTACCATAGAAAAGTCTGTTTTCTACATCTGTATATAGTAAATTGTAACAAAAAAAACATTTTTCAAATCATTAATTAAATGCAGATTGTATTAGTTTTTCAATCACATACCTGAACTGCAAGCAAAGGAAGAGACTGGCCGTCTGCACAAATAGAATGGTTCAGAGGAAATAGCGGTTCCTGAGGACTTTTGTGAAGGAGAATCTGGTCAAGGGTGGCATCTGCAACGACCTCTGTAAATTAGGCACCCTCGTCATTGCATTCCATATTTAGAAAATCGTCGGGCCCAATCTGCGAGCAAAAGGGTAAAAATGAAGGATCAGCTTTCTGTTCTAGAAGCAGTGTTCCTAGGAGAGCCTTCGGATTAGGGTTTGCAGAATTCTATTTTAATGGACTTTTGCCGCATCTTCCACAAAGCGCTTCAGATTTTGAACCCACCTGCATTTTAACACTCATTTTTGTGGATGACCTTTCAAATTTAGGACCCACCAGCGTTTTAACACTGCTCTGTCTTGAGGCACTTTCAGATTTAGGACCCACCTGCATTTTAACATTGCTCCATGCGGATGAACTTTCAGATTTAACACTGCGGTGTGCGACTGAACTTTCAGATTTTACACTGCTTTGGACGCCAGGTATTTCAGATTTTACACTGCTTTGGACGCCAGGTAGAGGATAGAGAAGCTGTGAGATCGACACAGCAGTTGTTGTATTGAGAAAACGCAAGGTGGAGTGCACACGTGGTGCATGCAGGCCAGCCATGCTACCCAAAAGTTTTTTAATCTTTTACTTTTTTAATATTTTATTTCAATTATTAATATTTAATATTTTATTTTATTTCAATTAAAAACCAACAACGGACTAGACTTTAAAGCTATGATTATGGCACTCAGCAAATCGCTCGTAGCATGCCGCGTGAATCCACCGAGTACTGGACTCCAGATCGACGTCCAAATGGCAACCACGTAGATGGCATTCTCTTTATTTTGAAATTCCCCTTAAATTCCATTAGAAGGCAGGTTTTCTTTTGGATTTTGACGACCAGTCGAGAGAGAAGTTTTGGCGCTCGGCTGAACGTTGTCAACCTCCAAGTCGCATCCAGCTTTATGGAGCATGCAAGTTGACGTCCTATCTCGGGCTGTCCAGTGCGGAAGCCCCTATCTCAGTTTACAAATAAGCGCCTATCTCAGTGTTCATGTGTTCAGTTATATTTTTAACATTCACATTTTAATATTTTAATTTTCTAGAGGAAGTTTGAAGGTTGAGATAGTGCATTTGAAGTGGTTTTAAAAAAAGTAAGAATGGAGATAATTATTGAACGGCATTCCAATTTTCAATTTGAATCTTTTTATTTATTTCAAACCTGTATATTTATTCATATTAAAATGAAGTAACTAATAATATCAAAAGTAGTTTAATTGGTAAGTGCTAAATTGGAGTATTATGTACAACAAACTGGTGGTTCAATTCCCAAGTAACAAATTCTACCCTAAATTCTACCCTATATATATTCCTTGTTGAATGACTCACATAGCAGTGGGGATACTATACCTGGTTGGGATTGAACAGTGAAAACTTAAGACTATTCTCCAGACGATTGTCTAAATTACACGGGAGAGTGAATTTGTTCGTCTCATCCCAATTACTGTAACGCGTATGGTAAACAGGGAAAGAGCTTTGACATGGCATGGTACTATTTTACGCCCATTTACATCAGGAAAAAAAATTGCGAATATAGTTAATATAACGCGTATGGTAAACAGGAAAAGAGCTTTGGCATGGCATGGCATGGTACTATTTTATGCCCATTTTACATTAGAAAAACATTTGCAAATATAGTTAATATGAGTAGGGATGATTCAACAAATACACTAATACAAGACACATCATCTCACAGCTATCGTCCGATTAGCAATTGGGTTGGGTCGAACAGTGATCAAGAAAACCTGCCAATTTCTTTGGCATCGACTGTCGTGCCCCTTGATCGATCAATGAATGACTACGAAGCCTTTATTTATTGAATAGGTTTGGTTTATGAAGGCAGGTATACCCGATTCAATAACACTACTATTTACCTAATTAGTGCGTGTGCTTTGGCTTTGCGGATTGTGTGGGTTTTCATGCATATATATATATATATATACACACACACAGAATGTACCACAAACTGCAATATATCAATTGCTTATAATCTTCTGGCTTGAATACTGACTTATCCTCATTACTGGTAGCTGTTTTCCATTTCGAATTTGAAGAATGGAGCGTATTATCTACAAGTGCACGAAAAATACTCATGCGCTACTTCTTCTAATGGCAGCCTTACTTTTTGCGAGGATCAGCGACAATGTAAATGTTGCTGCTGCCACCAGAAAAATGAAGATAGAAGATGTAGATGTTAATAATGATGATAGTTCTCCCGTTGCCAGTGATCCTGTAAGTAACTAAATCGATTTTTATTCTCTTAGAATTTGTGTTTACTCAGACTGTCTTCGAGATTTGAGCGACCAGATCGAATTAAAGTCATCAATTCACGGCAGAATCAATTTTGATTCTTATGGGTATGTTTGTCTTGATATGGCCCTCTCCAACGACATCATCACGCCATCTCTGAGATCTGTCATTCCCTTGATCACCATAAATTATCCCAGTCATTCACTTGTATGTTTGATAACGTCATCATTCAGATCACTTAGACTTTGTTTTACTGCTGCTTGTGTTATGATTTCCTTTAATGGCAATATCTCCGCAGTAGGCACGAGTACCCAAATTCAAGTGCTTAATTAACTCCAGTGGTAACATACTTAATTATCAGTTTGACCTGTTCTGTTTCAAATTCTAGTGTGGTTGGTTTACTGGTTGACTACTAGCATTCACCAAGTGGTTATTGCTGATCATAGTTAGTTTTGAGTGAACGTTGGAATTTGCGATGAAAGCCAAGGCCCAAGGCTCTGCCATTATCATGGATCATTTCAGAGCTCATATTTTTCTACAAAAGAATACACTGTTTTCATTCATCAAGAAAAGCTATATGAGAAAGAATCCCCTGGTTATGCTTTTCAACATTTTCACATACATTTCATATCTGTCGTTTTCTCAATGAATGGGATGCTTGGTCTTTTGGGACTTCCAAATTAAAGTTATACTCTGGTGGTGTTCATCTGGGTTTTTGAAATTCAGTTACCTTCTAAACTCCTGTTTGATGTGTGCAAAACGAGCACTGGTGCAGCGTTTTAGTGGTGCAATTTTTACAGATATGCAAATTCTATATTGATTATCTTCATGATACCTTTTCTTGACTAATTATTATATTGACTATATTACAAAATTGAAGATGCTGCTGGTCAAAATTATTTATCGTTTAGACTGCACAGGCTCCCTGAAACATTCTGAAATTAAAACACTGCACTCCTATCAAAAGAGGGATAGTAGCGCATGTCTCTTTTCATTAATTCCAAAGCTGTAATTAGTTTATTATCTTATTTCAGGCCCGGCAGGGACTACCGCCACGGCAGTGGCTCCCTTGTTTTTTATGTAATTTGATTCACTCAAAATGTTCACACATTACAATATTTTTAGTATAGTAAATTAGAAAACACTTTTGAACACAATAAATATATATTTTAATTTTAGATTATTAAATTAAAAAAAAATCAAACATTTTGAATTTATTTATTTTAAATCCTTGTCACAAGATATGGACATGCAAGCTATAAGACATTCCACCTCAGATATGGACATATGGACATGCACTTCCGTGAAAGGGGGTGCCCTTTGCATCGGGGCAGAGGCAAAGGTAGACCCCTCTTTCCACCTTGGCACAGTTTGGGCTTGGACCGATTTAATACCAACATCCCTGATCGCTATTGGAGCATGGTGGTGGAGCTGGAATCTATCGATGTCCACAATGTAGACGACAACTCTTGGGCTCTACGAAACATGCTTGGTCACTATCTTTAGGATCATGAGGAGAGCTTGTTGGTGTTCTGAGGCTCACCTCCTCAACTTCATTACTGCTGGGGCAACGCTAAAGCTGTGATGAGGGAAATGGTTACTACTCTGGGCCTCTAGTTACATTCATTTACCACCATTATCTCTACCTCATCCTCTCAAAATCTTGCAACTACTATGGTGCACGACACTACCTTCTTCACACAATGCAACAATCACACCTAAGCATGGGCCCACCTCCTACCCAAGACATCCCCTCCACATGAGCGCAAGCATTACTCCTAAGTCCAACAGTAATGATTACTATGGTCCAACACCAATTCTGGAATAGGTATAGAGTAGAATGTGAATCAACAAATGGACCCCAACATGTTTTGTAAAACCACCTAGATATCAACGTTGTCTTTCCTGTCTTCTTCTATACTTGGTGCTCTATACTTAGAATGTAGGATTGTTGGCTACAATACATCTTTCTTCCTCCAACCATCTTCTTTTTACTATTATGCACTTAGTTTCCTCGTTAATGTTAATTTTTTAGAAGGTTTGGCATCTTTTTTGTCTCATACCTTTTGGGCTTCCATAATTAAGCTAAATGCTATGATGTTTTGACGAAGTCACTAACATAATATACTCTATACAAATTTTATATAATACAAAATTCTCAAAAACAACTTTAAAATTTAAATTATTATCATTATCATAAACTTTTTATAAATAATTTCTACTTACCTATAAAATTTTGTATATTTATCCAAACAAACAAAGATTTTTATTCTCACACTTCACTTACATATAATCCATAGAGATCTACTTAATCCAAACATAAAGATCTTCGATTCTCACACTTCATCTAAACATGATCCCAAACATGATCCCATGAAGATTCCACTTAAATATAAATGGGATTATTCACAATATACAATCTCACACTTTATGTGTGCCCGACATAAATATATCCTACTTATCCAATCGTAAAAATCTCACACTGCATACATTCCCACGTTAAATCAATAACACAAGCCACCCTTCTATTACAAAATCCATAACATAACAAGAACAACATCGGCAATTCTGGACGAGGCGTGACAAGTCCCATACTTTCTTTGTTGTTTCCACTTCCTTGTGAGACCACCAACACTTTAATTATTCATTATATCCATCCACGTGAGGCAACCCAACCAGATTGTGATGCAGCTTTTGCATTTCTTGAACAATAGACTCCAAATTATTATAAGAAGATCCTTCTTTGTCCACTGTTATTGCAGCAACTTTACTCAGCGCCTTGGCTCTGGCTCTCATGCTCTTTCCTTCTTCCTCGGCCAAAAGCATGGTGACAGCTCTTCGTACATCCCCTTCATCTGGAATTCCGCTCACATCCAAACATATCTGTATGCCTATCCCCAGATGTTCGACCAGGAGCTTAGAGTTAAAGGGCTGTTCTGCAAACATGGGCCACGTGACCATGGGGACTCCTACGCTGATGCTCTCCAGCGTAGAATTCCACCCGCAGTGGCTCAAGAAAGCACCAACTGAAGGATGCGAAAGAATCAAGAGCTGAGGCGCCCAGCCCCATATGATCAGCCCCCTCTCTCTGGTCCTCTCTCCGAATCCCTCCGGCAGCCCCACCTCCGTCTCTTTGGAGCCACAAGGACATCTGATGGCCCACACGAAGGCCTGCCCGCTACTCTCCAACCCCGAAGCCAGCGCACGGATTTGGTTTTCATTCAGGAAAAACTGGCTCCCTAGGCACACGAATACCACCGAATTCGGACGCCGGGAATCTAGCCACCGCAAGCACTCATCCTCGTCGATATCCGCCGCCTTGCCGTGGCTTCGAATTTTCCGGCGATCTATCCCCGTCTGGCCTATAGGAGCGGGAGGAAGCAGGGGACCAATGTTCCACACAGGTTTCCCGGTGAGACTCCCAATGTAATCGATCGCCCGGGATTCCAACTCGTAAAACGTATTAATAATTATGCCCAGCCCCTCCAAGCTCCCGTTAAGCTCCTCCCGAAGAAAATTCCAGAGCGGCTGAGATTCCGGATCACGCCACGATACCGTCAAGTCGGACCAGCGGAGCTTAAGCCCGAAGATGAGCTCCGATACATCAAAAAACTCGTCGTCGTCGGACGAGGTGCGGTTAAAGACGCAGTGCATGAGAGACAACCCGAACGCCCCACACGTGTAGAAAGCCACGCTAGGGATCCCGAGGTTGGCACCCGCACGGCGAGCCCATCCCGTTGTCATGTCCACGATGATGCAGCATACCGGAGAAGAACCAACCATCTGTTGATCCAACCATTCTTGAAACGCGGCCGCCAGCTTGTGCGAGGAAGCAAAGAGCAACGGAACGACGTGCATGGGGACGTTGTCCGTGCTGTCGGTTCCCGGGGGCACACCCCTGATTGGAGGCAAGGGAGTAGGTACCAGCCGGATGTCCAGATTCGAACCCTCAACCTCCGGCTGGAGACGTTTCGCATTCCCTGGGGTCGTGATAAACGAAACTGTGAAGCCGCCGCGCGAGGCGAGAAGCTTGGCTAGCTGAAGGAATGGAATGAGATGGCCCTGAGCCAAGGACGGGACGGCCACTAGATGGGGCTTTCTTTCTGTCATTATCGGTGAACAAGCAACCTTCACAAATGGATGAACACAGTACTATTACTTGAAGAAAACCAGATCGGAGTTTCTATATATACAAAAATTTAGAACCAGCTGCTTCCATTTGCAAACTATGACATTTCCAGACAGAAGGTGAGTAGGAATCAGTATATATCTACTTTAAGTAGGGATTTAATTGGGGTGGAAAGGATCTTATGTTATTTTTTTTATTATTTTCATTATATAATATATATGACATTCATTAAAAAATTTTAATTATAAAAATTTAATTTTTTTTCTATATATAAATATATAAAAAAATTATATTTATGAAATTGATATAAACATTTAATATAAATATTTTATTATTATCTACATTATTTCATCTTTTTAATTATAGGTGATATTATTTTCTATCTAAACATAATTTTTATTTTTAAAAAATACACTTACAAACTCATTTTATTTTAAAAAATACACTTACAAACTCATAATAAATTGTAAAATAAGCGTCTGACTCAAAAGTCATAAATAAATCTAATAAAAATATAATATATTAAATAATAAAATTTTCACCCGTAATAAAGTAATGAATTAGTTGTTGTTTATGATTGACAACCTTCCGGACGAAAAAATCGCATGTATCTTTGAAAATAAGTGACATATCACCAACTGCGTAGACATCACCACTTGGTGTTCATTCATGGATTGGTTGGGTGACTTTGGATTGTGCAGCCGTAAGAAGTTTATCTGGGATTAGAATTTTTGAGCATCGCATCTAGAAGTTCCACATGTTATCGTGTAACAAGTTGAGTTTAGCGCTCTTTCTTACGGTATCTACAACTTCCACTTTGTAGGGTATCTATAACTTCCACTTTCTATTTCAACTTTACGGTGTCGTTTCGGTAGGTGTTTTCTTCCGCTGTCGTCGTCGCGTGCAGCATTTCCCCTCCGCAGTTAGTGCAACATTTCACTTTTATAAATAAATTAGAATGTCCACCCAAGACATGTGAAGATGAATGTAGAATTTAAAACATAATAAATAATTAAATAATATATATGTATATTAAAAAAATTATTGTTTTTTATTTGTATTTTTTATGGAGGAAAAAATCAATGTCTCTTTAAAGTGAGTTGTTGGTACCAAGCCAACCCACATGTATACTCAAGAGTTCACAAGGCTCAAAGCCAATATAAAAATATTTAAGACATTATAACTCATCATGTTACTAGCCAATCTTTGAACATGGTTGGAGAAGATAGCAACCATTATGCCCAACAACCCTACATAAATCCAATTGACAAAATTTAATCTTCTTAATATCCAATAAAACTATATTTAATATATTATCACTCAATTTAAAATATTATCACTTAATTACAATATTTTTAATATTATTTTTAAATTTATAACATAATTTTCTATATTTTATTATTTTAATTAAATTATATTTAATTTATTATTCTATTTAAATATATATTTATATTAACTATATAGATTGATGAATTACTACACAAATATATCATTGATGGAAAATTTTACCAAAATAAATATTATTTAACAATTTCCTATGTAGTTGTTAAATGAATACTTAAAAGCACACTTTAACAACGTGAAAAGTTTATGGGGATAGTTTCAGTATAAATTTATGATACTTAAAAATATATAAAATTATATATAAAATTTATAAGTTTTATTATCTTTAATTTTTTAAAATATAAAAAATAATTATAAAATCTAATGATTAAAAAGTTAAAATTTTAATTTAATTATTTATAATTATTAATATTATATATTATATATATATATATATATATTAATTCTTTAATCTTTAAACATATTTATAATAAAAATTAGTATATAAAAAAAAATAGTTAAATAATAAATATATATTTTTAAGTTATTTATATTTTCTTTTTTATTAGAAATGTAAGAGAGTTTTATTTGAGATTAAAAGATTTTTGGGGTTTTATTATTAATCTCTTGGGTTTATTATTCTTTTGGGTTTATAATATTAATTTTTTGGGTTTATAATATCAATCTCTTAGATTTATTAATATAAGCATTCATATTCCTAGGCTGTAATATTATTCACAGGGTATTGGACTATGGTTGACCATTCATGCTTGTCCATTGTGATGATGTGACATTGCACCATGGTTGACCATGGTTGATACTCATATTGAGACAATATATGTCACAATGCGACGTTGAACCATGTTCGACCATGATTGAATTCATAAAACATGATTGACCATAATTGATATTATAAACCCAAGGCATAAGAATTATAATGCCAAGGTATATAAACCCTAAGATAAATATTATAAATCCTAAAATAAACATATTTGACCATGGTTGACCTTAGTTGATTTCTATATTGAGATAATCCTTTTCACAATGTGGCATTTCACCATGGTTGAAAATGCTTGACCATGATTGATTTTCAAATAGAAATAATCTTTGTCACAATTCAACATTGAACCATGATTGACCATAGTTGATTCTTTATCACAATGCGATGTTGGGCCATGGTTGAGACAATGATTGATTTTCATATTGAAACAATCTTTGTCATAATGAGACATTGGACTATGGTTGACAAAGGTTGATTTAAATATTGATCCAATCATTGTTACAATGCGACATTCGGCCATGGTTGAGCATAGTTGGTTATGATTGACCATGGTTGACTATGATTGATATTATAAATCAAAGAGATTAATATTATAAACCCAACATATTGTTATTATAAACCCAGGGGATTGTTATTACAAATCAAAGGGATTAATACTAAAACCTCAAGGGATTATGAACCCCAGGGAGTAATATTAAGCCCAAGGGACTAATATGGTTTATTCTCATATCGACACAATATTCCTCACAATGCGACATTGGACCATGGTTGACCATGATTGATATTATAAACCCAAAGGAATAATAAACCATAGGGATTAATACTAAAAACCCAAGGGATTATAAATCTAAGGCATTAATATTGAACCCTAGGAATATGAACCCTTAGATTAATAAACCCAAGGGATTGATATTATAAACCCAAGGAAATAATAAAACCAAGGGATACAAATTATAAACGCAAGGTATATAAATAAGGTATATAAAACCTAATATAAATATTATAAACATTAAAATAAACATGGTTGACCATGGTTGATTTTCATTTCGAGATAATCCTTGTCACAATGCAATGTTGGAGCATGGTAGAGCATGCTAAACAATGTTTGATTTTCATATCGACACAATATTTGTGAAAATGTGACGTTCGATTGGGGTTGACCATGATTGACCATGGATGACCATGCTTGATTTTATAAAACATGGTTGACCATGATTTACCATGGTTGAACATGGTTGACCATGATTATCATATTGAGGCAATCTTTTTCATAATTTGAAGTTGGACCATAGTTGAGACAACGATTGATTTTCATATTGAGACAATCTTTGTCACAATGTGACATTGGACAATGATTGACCATGATTGATTTTATAAAACATGGTTGTCCATGGTGGAACAATATTAAACCCAAGGGACTAACATAATAACCCAGGGTATATAAACCGTAAGATAAATGTTATAAACACTCAAATATACATGGTTGGCCATGGTTGACCACAGTTGACCATGGTTGATTTTTATATTGAGATAATCCTGGTCACAATGTGATGTTGGACCATGGTTGAGCATGCTTGACCATGATTGATTTTCAAATCAAGAGAATATTTGTCACAATGCGACATTGGACCATGGTTGATTATAAACCCAAAGGAATAATTATCCCAAGTGATTAATATTAAAAACCCAAGAGATTATAAACCGAAGGGAATATTATTAAACTCAAGGGATAAATATTATAAACCCAAGGTGTATAAACCCTAAGATAAATAAGATAAACTGTAAAATAAACATGGTTTACCCTGGTTGGCCACGGTTGATTTTCTTATTGACAAAATATTTGTCATAATGCAACGTTAGACTATGGTTGATGATGATTGATTTTCATATTGAGAGAACCTTTCTCACAATGTGACATTGGATAATTGTTTACCATGGATAACCATGTTGACACAATGTGACATTGGATGAAGAGACAATCTTTGTCATAATGTGAGGGATTGATATTATAAACCCAAGGGAATAATAAACCCAAGGTATTGATATTATAAATCCAAGGGAATAATAAGCCCTAGGAATTAATACTAAAACCCCAAGAAATTATGAACCCAAGGGAATAATATTAAACCCAAGGGATTAATATTATAAACCCAAGGTATATAAATCATAAGATAAATATTATAAACACTAAAATAAACATGGTTGACCATGACTGTGTAGGAATTTACAGGTTAAGTTCCTCAGACAGAACACCAAAGGACACCACTCACAAAAATATCACAGATCAATACACCAGTATTGTTGACGTGGTTAAAACCCTCTAAGAGGGAAACAATCCATGGCCTGAGCCAATGCAGCCACTTCAAGCAATTTATTAATAAAAGAATGAAAATTTACATAAGCTTCTCTCATGAACGATTACCCTACAAATGCCCCTCCATGGTCTTTAAATAGATATCATGGACCAATTGGGTGTTAAGCCACAGATCAAGTGTCAGTAATATCGAGGAGAGAATGAACCATCGGATCACTACATATCATGACTGTTAGATTGTAAGTTACAAAAGTACATAGTAAAGAAACACACTTTACCTAACTCTACACTAGACCAAGTTATACTTAACTATTTCCTATGTGTCAGAATATCTTAACGGCCCCCCTTAAGAACAACTTGGGATAGGATTGAAGGATGTACAAATATGACACAATAAGAGAAAGAAGGAGGCACTAGAGCCTATCCCCCCTTAGTGACAACTTCCCGAACTCCAACCATAAATTGAAGTTTAGTAAACTTCGCCTCTGTGAGAGCCTTTTTAAAGATGTCTGCAACTTGATCATCTGTTGAACAATATTGCACTTCAAAAACATGGTCGTGAATGAGCTTTTTGATGAAGTGCATGTGTAATTCAATGTGTTTGCTGCGCTGATGTTGGACTGGATCTTTGCATAGTTGAATAGCACTTTGATTTTCACACCAAAGTGTAGTCGAATGTTGCTTTTGAAAGCCAAACTCTGACAGGATCTGACGAAACTACAAGGCTTCCTTACTAGCTTCTACGGCACCACAATACTCTGCTTCTGCTGAAGAAAGAGAAATGGCACTTTGTTTCTTGCAAGCCCATGTAATATGTCCTGAACCAAGAGTGAACACATAACCTACAGTAGACTTCCAATCCTCGGGGTCACTAGCCCAATCAGAATCAGTGAAACCAACCAATAGAGGAGATGCTTTTGCACTGTAATGAATCCCAAACTGAATTGTACCTTGAACACAACGAAGTATTCTTTTAGCTGCTTTCCAATGACTTTCATGTGGGTTTTTCATAAACCAAGCAATAAGGCCAACAACAAAGGAAAGGTCAGGACGAGTATGGGTCAGATACAAAAGTTTTCCTACAAGTTGATGGTATAAGGTAGCATTAACTTTAGGGGAAGTACAGGTGACTAAAAGCTTGGCTCCAGACTGAAAGGAAGAAGGGTATGGCTTACATTCTTCCATGTGAAAATGGCGTAGAAGATCACATGCATACTTAGACTAGGAAAGGGAAATACCTTCCTTGGATTGCAAGACTTGAAGACCAAGAAAATAATGCAAGTGTCCTAAGTCTGTCATTTCAAACTTCTTTTTAAGGCTAGACTTCACATGGTTTATAAGGTTGGGATCACTACTAGTAAGGATAAGATCATCAACATAAAGAACAAGAATGATAAGAGACTTTCCCACTTTCTTGATGTAGACAATATTGTCAGAATGACACCTAAAAAAGCCAGTTTCTAAAAGAAAGTGATCCATTTTGTCATACCAAGCTGGAGGAGCTTGCTTGAGACCATAAAGGGATTTCTTAAGCCGATATACAAGGCTGGAGTTTGTTTGCATAAATCCAGTAGGTTGTTCCATATAGATTTCTTCATGCAATTCCCCATGCAAGAAGGCAGATTTAACATCCATCTGATGGACTTCCCATTTGAAAGAGGCAGCAAGGGAAAGAACGAGGTGGATAGAGTTCATTTTCACAACAGGGGAGAAGGTTTTAGTGTATTCAATGCCTTCAACTTGTGAGAAACCCTTAGCAATAAGACGAGCTATATGTTTATCAACTTTTCCATCTGGTCCATACTTGGTTCTATAAACCCATTTGCATCTAACAAGTTTTTGTCCCTTTGGTAGAGGAATAAGATCCCATGTATCGTTTACCAATAATGAATGATATTCTTCATTCATAGTTGTGTCCCAATTTGGATGGCCTAAAGCTTTTGCAAAGGTGTTGGGATCATAATACACTAAAGCTTGGGCTAGTAAAGAAGAAGCTCTATTGAACTAGGAACATGTACGTCGCTGATCTGTAGGATCGTCGACAAGAGTGCCTTCTGCATCTCGAGTAGCACGAACCCATTTTGGATGTTGAGGAGCTGAAGGAGGATCCTGAGAAGGTGGGGGAGGATTTTCATCCACGCTTTCATCATCTAAAGAAGAAATATCAAAAGTAGAAGAGATAGAGGGAGGTGGCACATCTGCCAAACTAGGCTCGTAGGCCGATATATTTTCAGCAAACTTTACATCTCTTCTAATGATAACATTTTTGGACTTAATTGGAATAAGTCTATATCCTTTCACATCTTCAAAAT
Organism: Pinus taeda; assembly: GCA_000404065.3. NCBI lineage: Eukaryota > Viridiplantae > Streptophyta > Pinopsida > Pinales > Pinaceae > Pinus > Pinus taeda. The sequence goes on from APFE030708976.1 coordinate 66,057, forward strand.
ATCCAAAAAAAGCACATTTTTCACTTTTAGGTTCTAAAGCTTTATCTTTCTCATCTGGAATATGGGGAATAGGCTCTAGTGCCTCCTTCCTTCTCCTATTGTGTCATATTTGTACATCGTTCAGTCCTATCCCAAGTTGTTCTTAAGGGGGGATGTTAGGATTTTCCAACACATAGGAAATAGTTAAGTATAACTTGACCATGGATGACCATTATTGATTTTATAAATCTTAGGTTGACCATGTTTGACCAAGGTTTACCATGATTGACCATAGTTGATTATGATTATCATATTGAGACATTCGACCATGGTTGATTTTCATATTGAGACCATTTTCATATTGAGACAATCATTGCCACAATGCGACATTCGACCATCATTAACCATGGTTAGCTATTATTGACTATGGTTGACCATGATTGATATTATAAAACAAAGGCAATAATAAACTCAAGGGATTTGTATAATAAACCCAAGGGATTAACACTAAAACCCAAAGGAATTATGAACCCAAGGGAATAATATTAAACCCAAGGGACTAATATTATAAAACTAAGATATATAATATTGAGCATGCTTGACCATTATTTATTTTCAAATCAAGAGAATATTTGTCACAATACGACATTGGACCATGGTTGATTATAAAACCAAGGGAATAATTAACCAAAGTTATTAATACTAAAAACCCAAGGGATTACAATCATAAGGGAATAATATTAAACCCAAGGGATAAATATTATAAACCCTAAGATAAATAATATAAACTATAAAATAAACATGGTTGGCCATGGTTGACCTGGGTTGATTTTCTTGTGATAGAATATTTGTCACAATGTGATGTTAGACTGACCATGATTGATCTTCATAATGAGAGAACCTTTCTCACAATGCGACATTGGATAATGGTTAACCATGGATAACCATGCTGTCACAATGTGACATAAGATGAAGAGACAATCTTTGTCATAATGTGAGGGGTTGATATTATAAACCCCAGGGAATAATAAACCCAAGGGATTGATATTACAAACCGAAAAAGATAATAATCCTTAGGGATTAATACTAAAACCCCAAGAGATTATGAAACCAAGGGAATAATATTAAACCCAAGGGACTAATATTATAAACCCAAGGTATATAAACCATAAGATAAATATTATAAACACTAAAATAAACATGGTTAACCATGGTTGATTTTCAAATTGAGACAATCCTTCTCACAATGCGACGTTGGACCATGGTTGAGCATGCTTAACCATGGTTGACTTTCATATCAACACAATCTTTGTGATAATGCGAAGTTTGACCATGGTTGACCATGATTGACCATGGATGACCATGTTTAATTTTATAAATATTACGTTGACCATGGATGACCAAGGTTGACCATGATTGACCATAGTTGACTATGATTATCATATTGATACAATATTTGTCATAATGCGACATTGGACCATGGTTGATTTTCATATCAACACAATCTTTGTGCCAATGCGAAGTTCGACTATGGTTGATCATGATTGACCATGCATGACCATGTTTGATTTTAAAACATAGTTAACCAAAGTTGACCATGATTAACCATGGTTGAACATGGTTGACCATGATTATCATATTGAGACAATATTTTTCATAAGGGAAAGTTGGACCATGGTTGAGACAATGATTGATTTTCATATTGAGACAATCTTTGTCACAATATTGGATAATGACTGACCATGATTGATTTTATAAAACATGGTTGCCAATGGTTGAATAATATTAAACCCAAGGGACTAATATAATAACCCAAGGTATATAAACCCTAAGATAAATATTATAAACACTAAAATAGACATGGTTGACCATGGTTGACCATAGTTGACCATGGTTAAGCATGCTTGACCATGATTAATTTTCAAAATCTTTTTCATAATTCTACATTGGACCATGGTTGATTATAAACCCAAGGGAATAATTATCCCAAGTGATTAATACTAAAAACCCAAGGGAATAATATTAAACCCAAGGGATAAATATTATAAACCCAAGGTATATAAACCCTAAGATAAATAAGATAAACCATAAAATAAACATGGTTGACCATGGTTGGCCATGGTTGATATTGTTATTGAGAAAATATTTGTCATAATGTGACATTGGATTATGGTTGACCATGATTTATTTTTATATTGAGAGAACCTTTCTCACAATGAGACATTGTATAATGGTTGACCATGGATAACCATGTTGTCACAATGTGACGTTGGACGAAGAGACAATCTTTGTGATAATGTGACCATGGTTGAACATGATTGACCATGGTTGATTTTCGTATTGAGCCAATATTTCTCAGAATGCGACGTTGGAACATGGTTTACCAAGGATGACCATGGTTGCCACAATGTGACTTTAGACCAAGAGACAACATTTGTTACAATTTCAACCATGGTTGACCATGATTGACCATGGTTTATTTTCATGCTGAGACAATCTTTGTTAGAATTCAACGTTGGAACATTGTTGACCATGGTTGATTTCCATATTGAGAATATCCTTGTCACAATGTGACATTGGACCATGGTTGAACATGATTGATTTAAATGTCGAGACAATCTTTTTCACAATGCGACGTTTAGCCATGGTTGATATTCATATTGAGACAGACTTTGTCACAATGTGACATTGGACCATGGTTGCCCATGTGTTTTAAAACCTAAGGTAAAATATTATAAACCCTAAAATAAGCATGGTTGACCATGATTGATTTTCATATTAAGACAACCTTTCTAACAATATGACGTTGGAGAATGGTTTACCATGGTTGATTTTCATATTGAGACAATCTTTGTCACAATGCAATGTTGGAGCATGGTTGACCATGGATGACCATGTTGTCACAATGTGACATTGGACCAAGAGACAATCTTTGTCACAATGTGACCATGGTTGATTTCCATATTGAGACAGTCATTTTTAAAATGCGATGCTGGGACCATGGTTGACCATGATTGATTTTCATATCGAGATAATGTTTGTCACAATGCTACATTGTACCATGGTTGAGCATGGTTGATTTTCATAATGAGAGAACCTTTCTCACAATGTGACATTGGATAATGGTTAACCATGGATAACCATGTCGTCACAATGTGACGTTGGACGAAGAGATAATCTTTGTCATAATGTGAGAGATTGATACTATAAACCCAAGCGAATAATAAACTCAAGGGATTGATATTATAAACCCAGGGGAATAATAAGTCCTAGGGATTAATACTGAAAACCCAAGAGATTATGAACCCAAGGGACTAATATTATAAACCCAAGGTGTATAAACCATAAGATAAATATTATAAACACTAAAATAAACATGATTGACCATGGTTGATTTTCAAATTGAGACAATCCTTTTCATAATGTGACGTTGGACCATGGTTGAACATACTTAACCATGGTTGGTTTTCATATCAACACAATCTTTGTGACAATGTGGTGTTCGACCATGGTTGACCACGATTGACCATGGATGACCATGTTTGATTTTATAAATCTTAGGTTGACCATGGTTAACCAAGGTTGACTATGATTATCATATTGAGACAATATTTATCATAATGCAATGTTGGACCATGGTTTATTTTCATATCAACACAGTCTTTCTGGCAATGCAATGTTCAGCCATGGTTGATAATGATTGACCATGTTTGATTTTAAAACATAGTTGACCAAGGTTGACCATTATTGACCATGATTATCATATTGAGACAATCTTTGTCATTATGCGAAGTTGGACCATGGTTGAGACAATGATTGTTTTTCAAATTGAGACAATATTTGTCACAATGTGACGTTGGGCAATGATTGACCATGATTGATTTTATAAAACATGGTTGTCCATGGTTGAATAATATTAAACCCAAGGGACTAATATAATAACTCAAGGTATATAAACCCTAAGATAAATATTATAGACACTAAAATAAACATGGTTGGCTAGGGTTGAGCATGGTTGAGCATGGTTGATTTTCATATTGAGACAGTCCTGGTCACAATGTGATGTTGGACCATGGTTGAGCATGCTTAACCATGTTCAAATCAAGAGAATCTTTGTCACAATGCGAAATTGGACCATGGTTGATTATAAACCCAAGGGAATAATTATCCCAAGTGATTAATACTAAAAACCCAAGGGATTAATATTAAACCCAAGGGATAAATATTATAAACCCAAGGTATATAAACCCTAAGATAAATAAGATAAACCGTAAAATAAACATGGTTTACCATTGTTGGCCATGGTTGATATTATTATTGAGAAAATATTTGTCATAATGCGACATTAGACTATGGTTGACCAGGATTGATATTCTTATTGAGAAAATATTTGTCATAATGTGACATTAGACTATGGTTGACCATGATTGATTTTTATATTGAGAGAACCTTTCTAACAATGTGACATTGGATAATGGTTGACCTTGGATAACCATGTTGTCACAATGTGACATTGGATGAAGAGACAATCTTTGTGATAATGTTACCATGGTTGAACATGATTGACCATGGTTGATTTTCGTATTGAGCCAATATTTCTCAAAATGCGACATTGAAACATGTTTGACCAAGGACGATCATGGTTGTCACAATGTGACGTTGGACCACGATACAATATTTGTTACAATGTGACCATGGTTGGTTTTCATATTGAGACAATCTTTGTTAGAATCCGACGTTGGAACATTGTTTACCATGGTTGATTTCCATATTGAGTCAATCCTTGTCACAATGCAACATTGGACCATGGTTGACCATGGTTGAACATGATTGATTTAAATGTCGAAACAATCTTTTCCACAATGCGACGTTTGGCCATGGTTGAGTTTCATATTGAGATAAATTTTGTCACAAATACGACATTGGACCATGGTTTCCCATGTGTTTTAAAACCCAAGGAAAAATATTATAAACGCTAAAATAAACATGGTTGACCATGTTTGATTTTCTTATTGATAAAATCTTTGTCACAACATGACGTTAGACTATGGTTGACCATGATTGATTTTCAAATTAAGACAACCTTTATAACAATGCGACGTTGGACAATGGTTTACCATGGCTGACAAGGTTGATTTTCATATTGAGACAATCTTTGTCACAATGCGACATTGGAGCATGGTTGACCATGGATGACCATTTTGCCACAATGTGACATTGGACCAATAGACAATATTTGTCACAATGTGACCATGGTTGGTTTCCATATTGAGACAATCATTTTCGAAATGCAACATTGGGACCATAGTTGACCATGATTGATTTTCATAGCGAGATAATGTTTGTCACAATGCTATGATGTACCATGGTTGACCATCGTTAATTTTAATATTGAGACAATCATTGTCACAATGCAACAATCGAACATTGTTGACCATGGCTGACTATGGTTGGATATGATTGACCATGGTTGACAATGATTGATATTATAAACTCGAGGGAATAATAAACCCAATGAATTGATATTATAAACCCAACAGAATAATAGACCCAAGGGATTAATACTAAAACCCCAAGGGATTATGAACCTAGGAGAATAATATTAAACCCAAGGGATATTATAAACCCAAACTATATAAACCCTAAGAAAAATATTATAAACATTAAAATAAACATGTTTGACCATGGTTGATTTTCATATTGAGACAATCTTTGTCACAATGCAACGTTGGAGCATGGTTTTCCATGCTAAACCATGGTTGATTTTCATATTAACACAATATTTGTGACAATGCGACGTTTGGCCACATTTGACCATGATTGACCATGGATGACCATGTTTGTGTTAACCATGGTTGACCAAGGTTGACTGTCATTGACCATGGTTAACCATGATTATCATATTGAGACAATCTTTGTCATAATGCCACATTGGACCATGGTTGAGACAATCATTGATTTTCATATTGAGACAATCTTTGTCACAATGCGATGTCGGATCATGGTTGACCATGTTTGATTTTATAAAACTTGATTAACCATGGTTGAATAATATTAAATCTTATAAACCCAAGGTATATAAACCTTAAGATAAATATTATAAACTGCATAATAAATATGGTTGACCATGGTTGATTTTCATGTTGAGACAATCCTTGTCACAATGTGACATTGGACCATGGTTAAGCAATCTTGACCATGATTGATTCTCAAATCGAGAGAATATTTATCATAATGCCACGTTTGACCATGGTTGATGATGATTGATTCTCGTATTGACATAATATTCATCACAATGCGACATTGGACCATGGTTGACAATGATCATCCATGGTTGACTATCATAGTTGGTCACGATGAAAGATATTTTAATCAAGGTTGATCATGGTTGATGAAATTCAACCATGGTTAATCATGGCTAACCATGGTTGACTATGGTTGACCAAAAAGACATTGACCATGGTTGACCATATTCAAGCATGATTAAGCATGGTTGATCATGGTTCACCATAAAGACATTGATTAACCATTGTGACTATGGTTGATGATCATTGAACATGCTTGACCATGGAAGACTATCGTTGAACATGGTTGATCATGGCTCACATTGGTTGGCCAGATTCAACTATGATTGACCAGATTCAATTTTATTAATTTATTAGTAAATTCTATTAATAAACGGAAATCCACCAAGGTTAACCATGGTCAAATATGTTTATTTTAGGATTTATAATACTTACCTTAGGGTTTATATACCTTGGGCTTATAATTTTTATCCCTTGCGTTTATAATATCAATTATGGTCAACCATGTTTTATGAATTCAATCATGGTCGAACATGGTCAAACATCGCATTATGATAGATATTGTCTCAATATGAGAATCAACCATGGTGTAATGTCACATTGTCACGATGGAAAACCATGAATGGTCAACCATGGTCCAATACCCTGTGAATAATATTATAGCCTGGGAATATGAATCCTTATATTAATAAACCCAAGGGATTTGATAATATAAACCCAAGGGAATAATAACTTAAGGGGTTAATAATAAAACCTCAAGGGGTTATAAACCCAAGGGAATAATAGTAACCCAAGGGATAATAAAGGCAAGGAACTAATACTATTAACCCTAGGGAATATAAACCCTAGGGTTTTTAGTATTAATCCCTTGGGTTTATTATCCCTTTGACTAATATTATTTCCTTGGGTTTATAATCCCTTGGGGTTTTAGTATTCACCTATTAGGTTTATTATTCTCTTAGGTTTATAATATCAATTCCTTGGGTTTATTAATCTAAGGGTTCATATTCACAGGGTATAATGTTATTCAAAGGGTCTGTAATTAATTCCCTTGGGTTTATAATCCCTTGAGGTTTTAGTATCAACCCCATGGGTTCATTATTCTCTTGGGTTTATAATATCATTTCCTTGGGTTTTCTAGTCTAAGGGTTTATTCCAAGGATTTTCTCAAAATGAAAATCAACCATTGTCAAACATGGTCAACCATGTTTATTTTTTGGTTTATAATATTTATCTTAGGGTGTATATACCTTGGGTTAATTCCTTGGGTTTATCGATCTAGAATTTTAATTCCTTGAGTTTATCAATATTTATAATTCCATATGTTTATTGGTCTAATTTTTTTTGTTCATAAGAAATGTTTATACAAAGAATATATATGTTCTTCATTTAATAAAATAAATAAATTGTTGTTTATAATCTATATAACAAATTATATCTCTTTTGGTTTTCAATGGATTATTTAGATTTAACAATAAGTTTTAAAATTATTATAATTAATACATGACTCGTTAGAATTATTATAATTTATTATTACAATTATTACATGACTCGATAGAATTATATATAATTTATTATGTCATTTTCTAAAATTAAATTTAATCTAAAGAAGAATTATTCTTCTGACTAATATAAAAAATTATAATTTTATAATTAATTTAAGGACTAATAACCTTTGAAAAATAAACCTTAATAAATCTATCTGTAACACTAATAGAGATCATTTTTTTTTGAAATGCAATTTGTTAATTACGCGATAAGTGTATATATTTCAGCAACAGGTGGAATTGGGCTTACAAGGTTTTTATTTTTTTCAAATGAATGGCTAAGGTTTAACAATGAGCAAATATTCTTCGTTTGATCTTTGAATGGAGGGATGAGATTTCATCGTGCTTCACAACCTGCACATTACAATATTTAATTATATATATATATATATATTATATATATATATATATATATATTATATATATATATATATATATATATATATATATATATATATATATTTTATTTTTATTTTTTATTTTTATATTTTTTATTTTTTTTTCCAGCACGAAAAAAACTATATATTTGTATTATATTTATAAAAGAGGATTGTACAGACATGTGCATATATGTGAGAAATAAAACTGGCAACAAAGGTAGATATGCAGTTCAAAATTACACAATGGATAGAAACATAGGAAGATGTCATGTTTAGCTACATATAGAACATATGGAGAAAGATATATATATGTACAATAGATATTAAGAAAATTTATCCCTATGACAAAATATGCGAGAAATCCTTCACAATGGAAAGGCAAAAAGAGGAAAATGGATACATACCAAATATTAATCATTAGAAAGAAGATTATGTACCCAGAAGGAAAAAGTCCTAGATCTGGTAGGAGATGTTGTCCACTGTGATTTGCATCCTCCAGACACCTTGGGGAGAAGATAGGCGCATTTTGGACAAAGCATCTGCCCTTTTGTTTTTGTCCCTATCATATGTGAAATTGTGTAGTCTCTCCTACTACTCCATAAAGCTTCTATCCTGTTTAGCCATCCAGAAAGATTGATATTTTTTATAATGTGTTTAGTCAAGACATGATCGGTGATGACTTTCAAGTCTCCAAAAATTTGAAGATTCGTTAAGTCAAGAAAGATATAAAGGGAAAGAAGACCAGCAAGAGCCATCGCCTCAGCGCTATTGTTGGACCATGGTCCTCCATTCCAATGAATTTCAATTTCTTGACCAGCTTCTAGAATAATGTATACTCCACATGCGCATGAACCATGTTGAGCAGCTCTGTCAAAAAAAGAGCGTGGAATGGTCATGGGCACCCATGACGATAAACTCCTTCCATTCCTGACCCTATTCTGACCTGGCAAATCGAGAGCATTGTATAGACAGAGGATATATTCAAAAACAGAAGAAAGAGATTCCTTTTTTGAATTGAAAATCATCCCGTTTCACCATTTCCAAATGGCCCAAATAGTCAATAATGGAATGGCCCGCCATTCTTTGTTCATAATACTGCACCCTTTAAAAGCCTTAGGAATGGAAGGGAAAGAGCTATGGATGTAACCAAAGTGGGCAGCAAGTTTCCGCCAAATTATCAAAGCTTGTGGACAAGAGAGAAATAGGTGTGGGTTGTTCTCAGAGTTTGATCTACAAAGGAGGCAGATGGCAGGCCCGCACAAATTTCACTTTTGTAAGTTTTCCCATGTGAGATTCCTATTATGAAACACCAACCAGGCAAAAATAATGATCTTTATGGGGCAACCTGTTTTCCAAAAACATGAAGGAAAGATGTTTTCTGTATTTCTTGATTCTGAGATAAGAAGATGTTGATATATGCTTGACATATACAATCGAGGAGCCACCAAGTCCCTTCCAAATGAGGAAATCCTTATCTGCAGAGCGATATATGCCATGAGCCCACAACAAAGTTAAAATAGAATTCCATTGCATTGCTAGTTCAATTCATAGGTGCAATTCAGTCACGAATTTCCAAATTGGAATAGCTCCTTCCCATTTTCGGATGGCACTGGCCCAGAAAAAATACCCCTGTAGTGGAGCGATCTCAATAACTGTGTGGATATTTGGATTTTTTCAGCTGCTCCAGCAAATTCATCCCAACCAATAATAATCTTTGATCCGGTCTGGATTTTCCATATCAGATTTTTCCTTAAAAAATGCTCCAGTTTCCTGAAGCCTCTCCAAATTGCAGAGCCGAGAAAGGACCCAATGTTGTTTTCCCTAAACCAGTAAGACATATCATTATTGTCCATGTATTCAGCACGAATGGCCATGCTCCAAATAGACATACCCATAATTGCTTTCCACATAGTTTTACATAGAAGAGCCTTTCGAAAAATATTTAAGTCCAATATAACCCATCTTCCCATCTTTTTAGGGTGAGCCAACATAGAAAGTTTTGACAGGTGATATTTTTTTTTGTTCTTTGTGTCCTCCCCATATAAAGTTGGTAGTCATCCTGTTCAGATTGTTGATGATGGCTGTACGGATATAGAAAAGGTGTGCCCAATATACCATTATTTGCACGAGTATAGCTTGAGTCAAAATCGCGCGGCCACCTATGGATAAACATTTATACTCCCATGCTAAGATTTTCTTGTAAAATCAACCTGTAATCCAAGACCAGTCAACCACGCGATATCCAACAGTTTTCAAATTGAAACCCAAGTATTTTAGCCCATTCTGAAGAGGAATTGCTTTAATATTGAAAAGTTGTGTTAGAAAAATAATCAGGTCCCCATTAACATCATCAACATGAAAAGATGATTTACCTTCATTTACACTCATGCCAGTAGCTTTTTGAAACCTTCCCAAGATTTCATGAAGACAAATCCAAGTGATTCTGCATAGAATTGCTGTTAATAGAATATCATCAACAAAAAAAATATGGGAAATGTAGATTCCCCTACAGACGGGAAGGGGATTGCATTTGTTTAGATGAATTGCCCTCTTGATATGAAGACTCAGAGAGTCCATTACAAATATGAAGAGAAGTAGAGAAAAGGAGCACCATTGTCTTAACCCCCTGGCCGCTTTGGAAAAAGGAGTAGGGATTCCATTAATAAGGACAACATAATTTACCTCCACCACACATGCCATGATCCATCTGGAGCACCTGTTATCAAGACCAATCCTTGCAAGGAGGCAGCGGATAAAACCCTAGTCCACACTGTTGTATGCCTTTTAAAGATCAATTTTTAATAAAGCAACATCTAATTTTCTGCTATGCATGGAATGTAGGCATTCTTGAGTGAGAGCCACCGCATCCAAGATGTTTCTTTCCTTTAGAAATCTGTGTTGTTCATGGGATAGGTGGAGAGATAAAATATTCCTCATTCGAATAGCAATGGTTTTTGAAATAATCTTATACAGGACATTGCACAAAGAAATAGGCCAATAATTAGAAAAAGATGTGGAGAGTTTCTTCTTTGGAATCAATGCTATATAAGTGGAGGAAATGAAATGGCTGATGAAACCATTTAATCTTGATTCCTCGACCATTTTTAGAATATCAGACTAGAATAAGTCGAAAAAATGGATAAAGAAATCAATAGTTGAGCTGTCCGGCCCCGGACATTTATCTTTCTGAAATGATTTCATCGTCACCAATAATTCATCCTCAGAAACTTTAGAAAAAGGGCAGCGTTTTGATTGTCATCAAACATAGTAGGGTACGGTTCGATACCCCATAGGATATCTTCAATGCCACTGCCAATGTCTCTGCTGTAGGCATTTTTGAAATATTTTACAGCTTCACATGCTATGGCCTCCTTGGTAAAGTGTGAATTGCCAACTTTTTCCTTGATTTCCCAAATAGTGTTTGCCTCCCGCCGCTTGTTAGAAAATCTGTGAAAAAACTTTGTGTTTTTATCCCCTTCTCTAAGCCATATAGCTCGACTCTTTAGATGCCAAGTAGCTTCTTCCATTGCTAAAATCTTTTGCTTCCTTTTCTCCGAGTCCCATATTTTTTTTCCGAATACATGAGGACATGTAGGGATGTTTGAAGTGTGTGGATAAGTATTCCAAATTCCCACCTATGTCCTTCAAGGCCATTCTATTGGATGTAGATTTCTCCCGTTGCCATCTTTTAACCTTACTTTGGAGAGAAGACAGTCGTTCTAAGAAAAACCGAGTTTGATCTTGTGCCAGACAAGATGGAGGCTGCCAAGATTCCGTTATGAACTAATAGAACTGCTCATCAGTAAGCCAAGTCCCATTAAATTTAAACGAATATCCGAATCTGCACCCAATATATTTCCAATGTATATAAATGGGGCAGTGATCTGATGTAAACATAGGAATAATTTTCACTGAAGGGAAACCAAATATTTCAATCAATTTTTCCTGTAGGAGGAATCTGTCTAGCATTTTAGCTAGAAATGAGTCATTTGATCGCCCATTGTCCCATGTGGGCCCCCAATAAGATGGTAGAACATCCACAAAGTTATTTTGTATGATGGCCTCTCGAATCAAGCAGCCAACTGGGGCATTTTTCCTGCCATTGCCCCATATCTCATCATTACATAGAGTGAAATTAAAATCACCCCCAATTATTAAGGAATCAATGTCAAGAAGTTTTGAAAATATTTCCAAAAAGGATAATGTTATTTGTAAGGTGCATAAATGTTTAATATGTGGACTAGATCTGGAGAATCTCGTATATAGGCCAGAATGAGAATCCCAGCAAAACATTGAAATGCAACTGCCTTTATCCATTTTGGATTCCATAAAATAGCCAAACCACCAGACAAACCTACGGCATTGGCAGCAACCATGTGCCATTTTGGAAGCATCTGTCTAAAATAAGAGATAGTTTGAATACTATCATGCATGGTTTCTTGTATTAAGAGCATTTTGGAATTTGAGGAGTGAAATAGATCCTTTAGGGCCAGAAACTTAGGGTCTGCTCTAAGACCCCAAATATTCATCGATAGGATGTCAATCATTGTGGACATCAGAAGGCCGAGTTGCTCTAAGAGGCCCCTTTCCTAAGAAATCATTAGAAGCAATTTCGGATATAGGAATGTCAATCAATGATAGATACTGAGTTGACATCCTTTCTACCCCTCCTCCCTCTGAAGTGTCTAATTCCCCTCTTCTCTTTCTGTCGGACAGTGATGTTCCTGGCTGAATTCGGGCTAATAATAGGGGAAGGGGAGCGGTCAGATTTATGGATAGTGAGAGGTTGTAATTTCAAAGATGCCCATTTTAAAAGAAGGTCTAAATCACAATCGAAAGTATTCTTGTCAGAGGATCTCAGGGAATTGGAAGGAGTGAACGACGTGCACACAGCTTTGCCTTTGGGATCAGCTCCATGGACCCGAGAGGGAGAAGATGGAATCCTTATAGGAGGTGGGATATGAGAGGCGGGGGATTGAGGAGATGAAGAAATGTATTGAAAATGGGGGGATGAAGGACCAGCCGAGGACAACTTGAGGATCGGCTGCGGGGGGGGGCATGTCAGCATCTGAGATCAGCTCCTGGGGAGGGGAGGGTAATGTAAATATCAACGGATGAAGGGGCAGATCATTATATGACAGTAAGGGATGTTTTGACGTGGATGAAGACCGAGGGCGACACAAAGTATCACCAATATTCTGACTAGTTGGCCTTGCAGACAGCGAGCGAGAGCGTGGGAGGCTAGAAGATCTTTCCAGAGAAAGACCTCTATGTGGAGAGAGCTGTATATTAGGAAAAACAGGAGCCCAATATGCCTCAAAATTGTGTGTTTGTTTTGTATTCATAAAAACATGCTCATTTGCAGCACCCAATTTATTCTCTGTTTGATTCTTTGGCTTATGTTTTACACCTGGTTGACGAGGACATTGAGGGAAGAGATTGCCCGTTTTATGACAAGATGAACACCTAAATGGGATGCCCCAGTAATCTAATCGCTATTGTATTTTCGACATTTCCCATGTTAAATCAATAGACTCTGGAAATTTGCCTCTGTATTCCTTCTCTATGAGGATCCAAGCTACGTGCTTGTACTTAGCTCCAATGCACCTTAGATCGACATAAATGAAATGACCAATGGCATTACCAATTTTCTCCATAGATTCTTTGGTCCACAATTTGATTGGTAGCCCAGGTAGCTTCAACCAAATGTAATTGTTCTATGGAGTGCATCTGAGTGGATTAAATCCAATAAACCATCTATAAAGGGCCAAAATACTCCTATCTCGGACCCAGGGTTTTGAAAATATGATCTCTAAGTCACGAACCTGGAGGAAGTAGAAACTATACTAATTATTCATAAGCCGGACAATGGTCAGAGAGTAATTGAGGAGAGGAGCCCATTTGGCAGCAATCCAAGTTTTGATATGTGAATCCTCCATTGACGGAAAGTGCCATTGGCCCACTAACGCTCTCTTTTGAAAACTTGTGATTCTGTCAAATAAAAGAGGTCCGTCCAAATTAATGGCATCGGGAGGGGGAGAAGTTTTAACCAGGCGGCTTTGTTTTCGTCGTGAATGAATTGTAGGACCGCCTCTTCATGGAAACTGTTCAAACTGAGAAGAAGGGATGATGTCAGCATTGAACGTGGCAATCCAGTTAGGTTTAGAAGCTTGGATGGCATGGACTTTTTCCGCGTCCAGGGTGGCCCGAACGATGGTTGATGCCACAAAATTGTCGGATGGAAAGTCCATAGGGGAGGACAGACACAGACTTCAATAAGTCCGGAAAATAGATCCCAAAGAGATAGTCTGACTTGCCAAGTACCGCAAGGCTTTATTATAAAGTGGAATGATTTAGAAAGAAAGCTTGAATAAGTCAAGATAGAAGTACATCATTGTCTGGAAAAGGATGGGCATGGGATGAAAAAAGGAAATGACAACCTACGACCGGGTAGCCAAGACATTAGAAGCTTCCCTACTGACAATATGATTAAGAATATGCTGTCAATCATTTATGAAAAAAAGATATGTGGCAACGAGCATTTATCGAAAAACTGGGGGGGAGTAATAACGACCATTATAGCTTAGCCAACCTTTCGCTGACAATTTTCAATTCAAAAAATCCGGCACCGGAAAATATAGGCAGGTTCACCACTGTGAGGAATTGAGCTTCAAGAAGACACATCTGGGCAAACAATACAACAGCAGCAGATTTCATAAATGCACCACCAAGGTCCTATCTTGAAGCGAAGCTCTGTGCATGGCTTAGTAATAATAAAGTATTTCTTGAGATTTTTTATGGATACCCCCCACCAACCTAAAGATTTAGACCCCGACATGAAAGCGTATGGCAACGAAGAAATCTCCAAGGAATGGCTCAGGATATGACAAGAAAAACCAGTGTTCCAGACATATACAGATAGATTGAAATCCTCTCCAAAAATAATTCATATATATGAAACACCGAAAATATTTAATCATGAAAAACCAAATCCAATTCCCTTAATTAAAAACTAATAATTTAGAGAAAACATATCATGGGAATACTGTGATATAACTGACCTATGCCTCGAGCATTTACCAAGTGGAGAGCACCGCGAACCGTCCATGGAAATACACCATATGCTGATGTCGAAAAATGGGAGCTAAATTGGTGTAGAAATTCAAGAAGAAATGGAGCAAGAGAAAAGAATAAGATGGACACAAACAGAGAGATGTGTACTACCACTAGAATGCAATGAGTGGAATGAAAATGGGTTGAGTGTAGGGCAACGGACTCCGGTATCAGTGTGACTAACGACCCCACTCTGAAGGTCGGCCAAAAGGAAAGAGACAAACCATCGACTGTTGTGAGAAACTGGTTAAAAGGGAAAGTGGCGATGTCTTGGGTGAGACACAGCAAGAAAAGAGAAATGCCAAGCGTCGACTTTCAGAAAGTAAAAAAGGCAGGTCGGGCCACGTTCGTATGACGAAAAACCATGCAGATATTCCCACTAGGCATAGCAATAGGTTCATTCGCTGGTAGGAGGCAATGCAATAGGGTAGATGTAGGGCGAACCTGAGAGGGACACGTCTGGGAGGAAAGAACGAAGCACCAACCAATAGATGTTATGGTGGGACAAAAGCACGTTCCCAAACCCCGATGCATGCAGATATCCACCTCCAGCCACACTATTGGTTCATTTGCAGGCCATGAATCACTGGAAAGGGGCAGATGGAGGGTTAATTTGTATAACCAACCATGATGCAAGCCCTAATTGTTGGCCTTTTACATCTTCTTCAATTTGGCATTCGCTACATCAACATATACATTCACCATGCTCTTCTATATTTGCTTTTACATCTCAGTGTTGGTGCATTAATCTAGAGGTCAATTGTTTATTAGAGGAGTTAGTTTGTAAATTTATGATTTAATTAATTAATGTATTTTTCTATAGTTTTTAAGAGAAAATTGCATTCTTTTAAATAGGGGAAGATTCGAGAGTATTGTGGAAAGTTGATAAGATTATGGATTAGTTAGCTCTTATAGGGATAAGAGATTAGATAAGATATGTTAGGGACCATGAGAGATATTTTGGGAGTTTGTTGAGGCTCTAGAACCTATTTTGGTTCAGATCCATTTGTATAAATTGAAGTGAGCCTATGAAGCAAGCATGATGTAGAAGTGTGTGAGCGAGTGTGAGGAATTGAGAAATCCATTTGTAATTATTTTATTGATTAAATAATCATTTGTTTAAGAGTTTATATGCATTCTTATTGTTTGGATTTCAGTATTGTTGTGTGTGTGTTTATGATTAATTTGCAGACCTATGGTTATTTGTACATGCCGGAGTGATTAGGGTTGATTATTAATTCATTGATTTATCACTTATATTATAACACTGATCCTGATCACTACATATTAAGTTGTGTTAATTGAACAATATTCTAGATAAGAATGCGTGGAGACACTTATTAATGAGCTTAAGGTCATGGCTGGTGTTGTGATTGTAGGTGGAGAATCGATGATTACTCTGTCTGCTTATGACACAACATGGTTAACCAGCGTGCCCTCCATTAAATTGTTAATTTTGCAACAAAATCGACCATATTACTTACCATCCATCCGAATATTGTTATTAATTAAAAAAGTTTTAATATAAATCAACATATTCTCTGTAATTTTTTCATCCATATAACTTCCATTGCCAAATACCAAACTAGACATATCCCATATTATAATTTTTGTTACGGAATTCAAGTGTCTGTTGAAATTTTCAACCCGTTGAATCCATATCGCATTTAAAAATATAATTTAAACATATAAATATCACAAGAAGAGAATCATTTTTTTTAATTAAAAAGGAAAATTATGTGTTAAATTATTTAATTAAGACTAATTAAACCAAGCTTCACAATGACTCTTTTCGTCAGACAAAATTGAAAACTTTGATTATTGTTTTGTAAAACAAAAATGGCGATAATAGGAATCATATTTAAAGTTTGGAACTACTTTGATAATATGCCCTGGGCACGACTGCCATGAAAATCACAATTCTGGTCATAACAACGTCACATCACAACGATATCTTCCATTTTCACTATATATAACTTTCTTACAATTTATGACGCACAATAACAACTATGAGCATGATGAATCTCTCGTATGGATATTTTTAATTTTCATCTTCAATTTTGGATTGTTTAAGTGGTTGGCACCCTTGCTGTTCTCTTCAGAGGAGCACAATGAAAAACTAATTATCCAACACAGCCAACGGGACAAAAATTACAACACCTTTAAGATAATTGAGAGAAACATTGAGTGTAGTAGTCTCGGGATGACGGAGAGGTGCAGTATTTTGACATGATGAATAAATAAGTTGATGATCTAGTTCCACGCACAAAATGCTCATGACACAGATGAATATGATGAATAAGTAAATGATCCAATTCCATGTACATATGGTGCTTACCATCTCCATCAAAGGACCTTAATCGAGAATCCAATGTCACGAAACCTACAAAATTCAAAATCCATCCAAAGATGAGTATTTTGAAGAAGAAATAAAACCTCCAATTTTGAAAATGAAGTTGATTAATTAGACAATTGAAACCTGAGAATGGAACCATTTGTCTTGATAATTTGAATAGGTAGTCGTGAAATTGATTAATCAAACCTGGGATATAGAAACCTGAGAATCAAATTGTTTCAAATGGAACCAAAATTGGAATGACGCTGAAGATTTGGAAGGATGAATGGATCCATGAAGTTGTCGCAAACAAAAATGGAGATTTTATTTTCCCTATTCTTGTCACTCATTGCAAAACTTGTTTTCATATGTCAAAAGGGTGCAAAATAGAAGAAACATTGTAGCCATCTCCAAAACCACAAAATATCTCAAAGCTAAATCAGAACCTATCCATCGGATAGTGATCAAAATAATATTTCCAACGGTATATGGAACTCCTCAAATGGACCAAGGAATTAGAAGATATGGCCTATTAAAGACGAGGGTTTTGTCACCTTTGAAAGGAGGAAAGAATCACATATCGGAGATCCGAGAGCATATCGTGAATCACAATCGGAGTTTTCTGAAAACAACAACAGGGGAGAGTAGAGAAAACCAATGATCACAGATCACCAATATCAGAGATCAGAGGTTCCAGCGATCTCGCATATCAGCGATCGCAAATGTTATAGGTCCAAGGTAGTGATTAGAAATATCGACAGGGTGAATCAGCGATTGGGGATCACAACAACGGATATATCGCAAATCGAAAATTGGAGGACCAGGCAACATGGCTTATCGGTGCACCAGTGGGGTGACAACTCTAAAATATTGCGATATTGCGAGTTGCGATATGTTAGTGTTGAAGCACCAAGAAGGCCGAAAGCAATTTACAAAAGAAATCAACAAAAAACCAAGGGCGGATGGGCCTTTTCTCTCTCCTCTAGAAACCCACGTGGCAGAATACCATTGGTCATGATAAATCCATGGTGGTGCTAATTTCAACATGATGTGGAAGTACGACGGACACATGGCATGCAAATTCAACATGTCGAGGGGTCATAAGAGGCCAAAACAAGGTGACACGTGTCACCGCGCACAAGCTGCCACATGACAATGATGACTTCACATCGACAATCGCAAATCGGAGGTTGAGGCTTATCAACACTTTGTAACGTGGTGCACACATGGGAAAGTGCGATAAAGGGGATTTGATATAGGGGCTGGCCCAAAGTCACATAAAGAGCTAAAAGAGCTAGGGGCCAAGCACGGAGGGTGATTTGCGATCGACGATTGGTGGTTGTGTCATGCATCAAAAAGGAATTGTCGATTGTGAACCTCCAATAAAGGGGCTCTGATAAGAGGGCTAGCCTGCGATCACATAAAGGGCTAAGGAACGAGGGGCTAAGCACTAAGGGGCTATCGCAATCGGCGATTGCAAACAAGTTGCGACTCCAATATAAAACCCTTGATTGTGATCCGCCGAACAAGGAGCTCTAATATTTGGCCAAGTACCCGGTCATAGCCTTTGGTCATATGAGAAGAAAGGTGGAAAGGGGGCTAAACCAAAGGGGGCCAAAGGAGATTAAGACTCGTTGTTTTGTAACACCTCTTAGCGGAAAAGTCCTAATACAACAATGCCCCGACAGCATGGTAGAGAGCTTTAAAGGTGGATGTGTCAGTAGTTGAGACTTTGAATAGAGGTAAGGAGCAGTTGCAAATTGATATGGGCTAATCTTGTAGAAGCCCCTGCAACAAGAAGCCAAGGACTACACGGGCTGCAAAAATGAATTCGACTGCTTCGTTGCACGTCTTCGGACAATAAATGGATGCATGGGACTTAGGAAGACTTAATGGCTTAACGTGGGGCTCCACTCAAATACACAATGAAGGACTGCCAGGACATTCTTCACTTCTACTCAGTAACAGGCAACCACAGTTGATCGCTATTATCTTCAGAGAGTGGTGAAGTCAGGTAGTTAAGATGAAAGCAATGTGAACCAACCGAGCTGTAAGGAGAGGCATATCAGCACAGAGATGTGGCTTGACCAGGGGCCTTCACAAGAACCACAAAGCAATATTTTCCTGCATCATCATTTAGTTTCATTGTTTCTATTTTCCTGTAATTTCTATTATTATGTAATTTATATATTTCCAAGAATGAAATAAAATTTGAATTAAATCATTGTGGGCAGTAGGGTTATCACACACTGAGACGACTAGTCAATAAGACAGATGGTCCTTGGTTGAGATCATTTGTAACTATTGTTTCAAAGCTCCCCCTTCTTTATATAAATAAGGGGGAGAAACTCTTAATAAAGAGTCCAAAATTCTGCACTCGGAGTGGTCCAAATTCTATGATTCCAATTTGGTTCTATGAAGCTTGTTCATGGGGGACTCGAGCTATAGATGGATGAATGTAAATAGAATAGTGAATGGGACTCATTTCTAAGATTAATGAAACTCTTTGGTGATTCCAATCATGGCAATGCACAATATGTTTCTCCTCTGTAAATCTCATTTAATATATGTTTTCTTTACCTGAAATAGTGTAATGAAGTCGCAGGTGTCGCCCTTGTTATGATTGTATATTTGTTATTAAGTAGTAATAGTAGCTGTGTTAGCTACAGATTTACCCATGTACCTATAATGTGCACAGATTTACTTATGATTTTGGTAAGAAATGTACCCATGAGTTATATAGGATGAAACCTTAATTCACGCTCCACCCTTTCCGCCCTTTCATCTCCTCCCTCTTCCATATTTCTGTCGGGACATCATTGCTTAATATTCTGTATTGCAATCAGCCCTACGCACTGAATCCCTTCCTCCCTTTCTTGCTCTTCACTTTACTACAACGTCATTATTAAGACTACCTGTTGTTATATGCCTTCCACCAAAACTAAAAATTTCTCTTTGAGGTTGGCCTGATTTACCCCGGAACACTTGGATCCATGTATTGGTTTGAGTCTACCTTGATTTAGGGCTATTGAACCAAGCCCCCTTTTTATTATCTTTTTAAACTTCGTGACAATTAGAGTGCTACCGAAACCTCTCATTGATATCTTTCCATACACTCATCTATCTAATATATCCTAGGCATTGGTCTACAATCAACCCAGAGGTTGTCTCTAGGAAGCTTTCTATGTCTCCCGAAGCACTTGTGCTACAGGTTCTAGAAAAAGTGACAACATCTTTCTGGCATCATTTCTAGGGAACATAATAGAATATTTTTCCCTGGGTACGACAAAATTTTTACATTCCCTCTATTAGGTGAGCAAGGGAACTGTGGGTTGAAGATCTCTCACCTTGGTGACTCCAATGTTTCAATTTTATGGTAAACATCCTAGCGACTCGACTGTTCATATCTCTATTTGATCGTCTTGGATTTCAAGCAGCCTCATACTCACTCTAATGCTAAACAACTGAAAATTTCCTTGCCTTTCAAACTGAGATCACTCACCCAAGGATTTTTCAAAATGGCCATCCCTGCAGTCCTGGCCAACCAATTTTCCCCACTGAATTTTTCTTCTATTGTTGGTTATCCCAATCATGTCCCTTTGTTTCATAAATGGAATACCTATTTGCCTAGATTCAGTGGAAACACAGATAGAAGGCTAGATCAACACCTTAAGGATTTTCATGAATCCATGGATCAACAGGGTATTGTTTTTGAAGATGCACAAACGAAATTGTTCATGTACTCTTTAGAAGACGATTTTAGAATTTGGTACAGAAAAATACCTCATGGCAACATATCTTCATTAAAATGTTTTCATATAGCATTCCATCATTATTGCAAAAGATTATATCCACTGAATGCTATGTTTGAAGATTGATGCACACATTTTAATTTTGAAGATATTCCCAAGGTTGATGACCGTGCTGAAGATGTTTGTGGAGCTCTGCTCCAAGAAAACATCTACTCACATCAAGAAGCATAACCCAATGACCAAGAAAGAAAAGAAGGAAACATCATCGAGTTGCAAATAAACCCTCAGAGATATTATTCGGCCGAATTTGATGTTTCTCCTTCTTATGATGTATATGAATCTGACAGAGATTCAAGTGATGCAGAACCATAATACTCCCAGGCACAGGAAACTGTGAAAGAAGAGGAGGCTCACTAGGAGGTTAATAAAGAGGCTCCAGTCGATGATGCACATCCTTCACCTCGAGAACAAGTTCAAGAACCTCCTCCAATTTATGATTCATATTATTTAGAGGAGGATGAGATGACCACAGATGTTCAAGGGGAGTGGTTTACCAGAAAGCGGGGAGAAGGCTTCTAGTAACAATTTTTTCTTGAAAAATCTAAGGCTGCGGAGCTTAACAATATTTCTGGCTGCCGTGACCAAGAAGATATCGGTCAGTAGACTTTTCATGGAAATAGGGAAGCTGCAAATTCTTCTTGTTGGTCCTATGACCCTTTAGCAATCACATGAGAACATTATTTGGTCAACATCAAAATTTGTTTTTGGAGTATGCACCAAGTTTTTTGTTTGAAGATTTTTCATGGTGCATGCTTAGTTTAATTTTTAGATTTCAACAATGGGGAGGCATTAGGTCCAACACCCAAATGTTGGCTTGGAACCATTGGAGGGTTGAACTCACTTAGGTGAATTGCGCTGTGTATGTAGGTAGGAGTTGTATATAAATAAGCTCACTAGCTGAGCATCTACTTTCCAGTTGTTAGAATTTATTTTTCTGCATTTCAGTTTGATGAGGAAAGGACTCCTTGCAAACAAAGTTTCATGGAGATTTTATGGTTGTACAAGTTCATTATATTTTTAACTCCATGCCCAATGGTGAAGGCTACTAGTTTGTAGGTTCTCACCACCTTACCAGCAAGGTATTGTCCCCAGTTTGATCCAATGTTGTCACTCACTACAAAATTTGTTTTCAGCTATCAAAAGGGTGCAAAAGAGCAGAAACATTGTAGCCATCTCCAAAACCACAAAAGCTCTCAAAGCTAAATCAGACCCTCTCCATTGGATAGTTCTCGGAATAAGCTTTCCAGTGACATATGGAACTCCTCAAATGGATCCTGGAATCAGAGGATATGGCATGTTAAAGATGGGGGTTTTGTGACCTTTGAAAGGAGGAAAGAATCGCATATCGAAGGTCTGGGATCAGATCACAAATCACAATTGGAGTTTTTTTAAAGCAGCAATAGGGGAGGGTAGAGAAAACCAGTGATCAACGATCATCGATGTCAGAGATCGAAGGTTCCAACGATCCCGCATATCGGCGATCGCAAATGTTAGAGGTCAAAGGCAGAGATCAGGCATATCGGTGAGGTGAATTGGCGATCGATGATCACAATAGCATGGATATATCGCAAATTGCAAATTGGAGGACCAAGAAGCATGGCTTATCAACGCACTAACGGGGTGACAACTCTAAAATATTCCGATATCGTGATTTGTGATATGTTAGTGTTAAAGCACCAAGAAGGCTGAAAGAAATTTACAAATGAAATTAGCAAAAAACCAAGGGAAAAGGGGCCTTTTCTTTCTCCTCTAGAAACCCACGTGGTAGAATACCATTGGTCTCGATAAATCCACTGTGGCACTGACGTGGTAGTATGGCAGACATGTGGCATGTAGATTCAACGTGTCGAGGAGTCATAAGGGGCAAAAATAGGGTGACATGTGTCACCACTCACAAGGTGTTGTGGCAGTGATGATGTCACATTGGTAATTGCAAATCATAGGTTAAGGCTTATCGGCACATTATAACGCAGTCACACATGGGAAAGTGTGATAAAGGGGCTTCGATATAAGGGCTATCCCACAGTCACATAAAGAGATAAAAGAACCAGGGGCCAAGAACGGAGGGTGATTGATGATCGACAATCGATGGTTGTGTCATGATCAAAAAGTAATTGGTGATTGCGAACCTCCAATAAAGGGGCTCCGATAAGGGGGTTGGCCTGCAATCACAGAAAGGGTCAAGGAACCAAGGGCTATCACAATCGGAGATCAAAAATAAGTTATGGCTCTAATATAAAATCCCCAATTGCAATCCGCCAATTGAGGTGCTCTGATATTTGGCAAAGAACCCGATCATAACCTCCGGTCATATGAGAAGAAAGGCAAAAAGGGGGCCAAAGGAGATCGGGACTCGTTGTTCCATAACGTCTATTAGCATAAAATTCCCGATACAACGATGCCCTGATAGCGTGGTATAGAGCTTTGAAGGCGGATGGGTCGGCGGCTAAGAATTTGAATAGAGGTATGGAGCAATGGAAAATCGATATGGGCTAACCTTGTAGAAGCCCCTGCAACAAGGAACCAAGGACTACACAAGACGCATAAATGAATTCGACTGCTTCATTGTACATCTTCAGATAGTAAATGGAGGCATGGAACTTAGGAAGACTTAATGGCTCAACATGGGGCTCCACTTAGATACACAACGAAGGAATTCCATAACATTCTCCACTTCTACTCTGTAACAGGCAACCATAGTCAATCACTATCAGCTCCACAGAGTGGTGAAGTCAGGAAATTAAGATGAAAGAGATGGGGACCAGCCAAGCTGCAAGGAGAGGCACATCAACATAGAGACATGGCCTGATTAGGGGCCTTCATAGGAACCGCAAAGTGATATTTTCCTCCATCATCATTTAGTTTCCTTGTTTATATTTTCCTGTAATTTCTACTATTTTGTAATTTCTATCTTTCCAAGAATGGAATCAAATCTGAATGAAATCATTGTGTGCAGTAGGGCTATCGCACACTGAAATGACTAGTCAATAAGACAACTAGTCCTTGGGTGAGATATTTTGTAACTATTCTTTCAAATCCCCCCCCTTCTCTATATAAATAAGGGCAAGAAACACTTAATAGAAAGTCTGAAATTCAGCACCCGGATTGGTCCAAATTTTGTGATTCCACTTTGGTTCTATGAAATTTGTTCATGGGGGACTCGAACTATAGATAGCCAAATGTAAATGGATTGGTGAATGGGACTCATCTCTAATATTAATGAAACTTTTTGGTGATTCCTATCATGGAAATGCGCAATATGTTTCTCCTATGTAAATCTCATTTCATATATGTTTTCTTTCTCTAAAATAGTGTGATGAAGCCACAGGTTTCACCTTGTTCATTATTGTATATTTTTTATTAAGTAGTAATAGTACCTGTGTTAGCTATAGATTTACCCATGTACCTCTAATATGCACATATTTACTTATGCTTTTGGTGAGAAATGTACCCATGATCTATATAGGATGAAACCTTAATTCACGCTCCACTCTTTCGTCCCTTTCATCTCCTCCCTCTTCCATATTTATGTCGGGACATCATTGCCTAGGATTTTGTATTACAATCATCCCTACACACTGAATCCCCTCCTCCCTTTCTTCCTCTTCACTTTACTACAACGTCAATATTAACACTGCTTGTTGTTTTGTGTCGGCCACCAGAACGAGACATTTCTCTTTGAGGTTAGCCTGATTTACCCCCTGAACACTTGGATCCATGTATTGGCTTGAGTCTACCTTGATAAAGGGCCATTGAACCAAGCCCCCTTTTTATTATATTTTTAAACTTAGTGACAATTGGAGTGCTGCCAAAACCCCTCACTGATATCCTTCCATGCACTCATCTATCTAATATGTCCTAAACACTGGTCTACAATCAAACCTGAGGTTGTCTCTAGGAAGCTTTCTATGTCTCTTGAAGCACTTGCTCTACGGGTGCCAGAAAAAGCGACAACACCTGTTAATGAGATGAAAATGACAAAAGGTTTGCCTTTCCACTCTTCAAATCAGACTCCCCTGTTTTCCTGTGGACTCTTCAAATCATAGTCATGAGCAAGGAAGAAAGTAATTGGACCACCAGGAACCGAACAAGAACAATTGTTGTGGATGCAAATTCCTCCACAGGTGTCATAAGTTACCTTCCAAATCTGTATGCAATGTATGTATGTTCCCATAGCGTGGAGGTGAATGCTAATGGAACATGGTGGGAGGACATTTCAAGATAGTAATGAAACCCTCCATGTTACCGTGGCAACCATAGGAGCTTCAACATGGAAGAATAAATTCATTTTCGATTGAAATTGAATTGTAACTCTTCGCACTCCCATAAATCATTGTCTTTCATCATGTAATTAGACAAAGCATATTCTCAATATATTCGCTACAAAGTGAATCGTTGCCGTCGATAAATTCACAAATATATGACAATTTTAAAGTCAATGACTGTACATCCACCAGGGGTCGATGTAGAGACGCCTATCGGCAAATAATTTGGATTCGTTATGTTCACCATAAACCTGACATTATTGCATGACTTTTGAAAATGCATATTCACATGATACATGTAAACCAAATGTTGTTGCTTGATTTATCGATATGTACTTAGATGGTACATGTGGAATTATGTCACATTGGTATAAAGGTCATGTAAATTGTTTACATATATATTATGAATTGAATTTTTTAAAATTTATTTCCTTATCAAAGATAAAAATATCTTATTTTTACATATAATTTGTTTTAAATTTTTGATCGTGTAATTAAAATTTAATTCAAAATATTTACAAAAATATTAATATTAAATATATAATTAATTATATAATAATTTTATTTATTAGAAAAAATATTATATTTATCTATATATATATATATATATATATATATAAATAAAAGTAAGGAGTTGGTTTATTTTGTAATTATAAAGGTAAAAACATGAATTAAATAATATTAAATCTAAATATATTTATTAATTATATAATAACTTTATTTATTAATTAATATGTTCTTTATTAGAGTATGCCATTATTTTATATACACATAGAATTAGAAAGTATTTTTTCTATTTGTAATGATGCTGATTTTTTTCTTTCAAGGAAAAAAAAACCATAATTTTAATAAGAGAAATAAAAATTACATCATGTAGGCACACATATTGTGTATCTTAAAAGAAACATGGAAAATACATGATTGAACAATAGAGAGATGAAAAGAGAAATAATGGTTCTTAAAATGGCAAAGAAACACTAAGCATAAGCCAAGAAATGATCAACAACTGAGAAATGAAAGTTAAGGATGACAATTAGTGTTGATTTTTCCTTCTTTGTTTTCCCTTCATTTTTTGCACCTTTTGCCCACTATCAAGATTTGGTTCAACCAAAACCAAAGTCAATTCTCAATTCTCTTTCAAATGTGGATTTTCTTTGTCTAAATATGGGCTCTCTCAAACATGAGTTCATTTTGAGCCTCAATGCCCATCCAAAGACTGATGATTTTCTGATTCAGGAACCTTTGGAAGAGGAGAAACAAACCTAGCCTATGCCACTACATCCTTCTCCATTTTATCTATGGTTTGTTCGAGTTGTGTCTCTTTGTTGTCCTCCTCCTCATCTTCTGAATGGGGGGTCTCATTAAACAATCATCCTTTTGGCCTGTTTGACTGCCTATTTTTCTTTTTTGGGATCTTGTTAGCCTGAGGGCATGAGTTCATTGCCTTAACTGCCTAACCCATTATAATGAAGTTTTCCCAAGCCTCCTCTGTCCTATTATAATGAAATTTTCTCATGCCTTTTAAAGGCTTCATTAGATACATTCCATAGGTACAAATTCATGGGAAACCAAAGCCATGTTCCCGAAACCAACACTGTAGACCACTCTTTTAGATAGTCAAAGTTTTGTGTAACAATCTCCCCTTAAAACTTGATTTGGGGTTTCCTTAACCAAAATTTGCCAAACCTCCCAAGTATACTAACCCTCTTAAATCTCTAATCCACTCCAAATTTATATTTAGAACATAATTCAACATGTTCCCTACCCTCTTAAGGCCGTACTCCCCAAAACTTTATATCTAAAATATAATTCATCATGTCCCTATCACTTAAATATAACTCCGACTTTACGAGTAATTTCCGATAAATACACATGCCTTACCGAAGCAATATGATGTAATACAATATTATGATCTTAGAGTGGTTAAGGATTGACTACTTTTTCCACCAAAAAGCCAGAAAGTCTCCAGAGATGTAGTTTCACCGGAATTGTTGATGATTGACAACGTCGTTCACGAAAAAATCACATCCATCTCTGAAAATAAGTGGCGTATAGCTGCCACAGAGAATAATAATGTTACCAACTACGGAGATATCACCTATCGTTGTTTGTTCATGGATTGGGTGGTCGACTTTTGCTTCTGCACCCGTGATAACTTTCTCTGAGATTTGATTTTTTGAACATGGTATCCACAACTTGGAAGTTCCACATGTTATCGTGTAACAAGTTGAGTTCAGCGCTCTTTCTTAACATCTCATTATTGAGTTTCACCTCCATACATTTTTCAACACTTCCACTTTCTATTTCAACTTTACGGTGTCGTTTAGGTAACTTTTTTCTTCTGCTGTCGTTGTGGCGTGCAGCATTTCCCCTTCGTAGATTAGTTACCGAGTGCAACATTTCACCTCGTAAATAAATAAATGTGGCAGTGTGTGTTTATTTTCAATATTTTGTTTTCTCCTCCATTAAATCAATCGCACTCTTTTATTTCTTCTCATTTTCCTTGGTTTCTCCCCCCATTAAATCAATCGCACTCTTTCATTTCTTCCCATTTTCCTAGGTTTCCTTACATTCCTTTCCGTACTTCATTCATATGTATATAAACACGTATTTCTCCCAAGTTGTTATTCACTTGATCATGGTAGATTTTTAATTTTATTTATGTTTATTATATTTTTATTTATAAACTAGATATTTTCAGTTTAGTGGTTTATAAATGCATTTTCAATAAATTAAATTAATTATTTTTTATTAATTAGGTAACAATTAGATTTTATTATTGAATTAAAGATATATTATTATTTTATTTATTTATTATTATTTTTTTTTTTTAATATGTAGTTTTGATGAATAAAATGTTAGAAAAATTGATATTGTGATAATTATTTTTAAATTGCAATTTAAGGTGGTCTTACATATTCAACTCTTTATTCTCTAGTGGGATGAAAAACTATCTAAAACTATAATGTTTTATGGGGCTTGTGAAAGTTTATCTTTATTCTAGTAATGATACTCTTTTTTTTTTTTTTTTCTTTTTCCATTCATGGAATACAAAAATACTTCATCTCTTATATTAGTGTTGAACATCTTTTTATCATAACATGATTAGCTCAAATATTTGCTAAATTATTTGGGAACAGGAAATTAAATTCCTACTTGTCTTTGTTGTGACTCTTATTATGTAAAGGACTCTGTTCCTATTCCTTAAGAGTTGTTAAGATCTAAAAGTTTCCTAAATTGATCTCTGGTTGATATATTTTCTCAATCAAGCGATTTACCTATCTTAAAACAATACTTCATGTATATATGTAATCTAATCCATATAAACCTACATTAATCAATATAAACGTGCATTATTCAATCCATATAAACCTACATTAATCAATATAAACGTGCATTATTCAATTTTAAGTTGGTATCGCAGCTCATATGGGCTTGGGCCTTCGCCCCTGACGTGCCGAGGGAGAATAAGAATACTGCTTTGTATGATGTTGTTGTTTGTATTGTTTGTACATTGGTTTTCAATTTGTTTAGTTCCTTTGCAGATGATTCAAATGAAATCGTGTTACGCATGCTGCTGGTATGGATTGTGGAGACTTTTGTGGTGAACACGACGTGTTGGGCCAAGGGAAATTGAAAAGAAACCGGGGTGTGGAGAAGTGTTTCCATTTCGAAGTTTTCTATTGACTTTTTTGTTGCCACTTTGGAATGGGTCATCAACCCACCCGTTAATGAAGTTGACCGGAGAAGCGGTGTGACAGTGCCTCTAACCTGCGTACCTGGAGAAAAGTTGTAGGCTCTCGAGAAGGACTGATGGTGTCTCCAGATTGATCGATTTGTGTTCTTTGGATGAGAACTGGTGTGAAGAAATGTTGGAAAGTGACAATCGTTGCTTGATTGACAAGAAAACTTGTGTTTTGAAAGAGAAGGGAGAATTTTCTCTATGTAGAGAGGAAGATTGCAGGCTGTGGATGGTGATTGCATCCCAGTGGCGTGGAAAACCCATGTGAAGACCTATTGTAGTGAAGAATTGTTGGAACTACTACACCTACATGCGGACTCTCAGTTAGAGCATTGGATTGCATGCAAGCAGACTCTTAGTTAGAGCATGCAACTACATGCAACTACTACACATCTACATGCGGACTCTTAGTTAGAGCATGGGATTGCATGCAAGATTCCTTTTGCATGATTTACTCCTTCTTTAACTCCGCAACTGACTAGTTATTTCCGGAACTTGTTGTAGGTGTTGAGTCTTCTCATTGATCACCACTATAGTGCATTACTTTGGGATCTTCACCCAGTAATGCTATATCATGAGCATTGTAACATATTTTCTAATGAATCATTCTTTTCTTCTTTCGATTTTCTTTTAGTCTTTTTTCTCTGCAAAGCTGTGTATTCAACCTTTACTAGCTAGATTCATCTGTGCAGGTTTTCTAACACATTTACATGGTATCAGAGCCCACAGGTTCCTAGATAAAAGGTGCACCAGTACTTTATTTTGCAGGTATTACAGCTCGGAGATCAAAGATTGACAGAAAAATGGAGTTTCCCAAAGCATCGATCCTAACACCGTACAACTATCACGAATGGAAGGACCAAATGGCTCGATACCTTCGTCAAAAAGGGTTGTACAGGATTACCATGGCTACAGAAGTGGAACCCACTTCAGCCATAGAGAAATCCAAGTATCTCAACCATATGGATGAGGCCCACGGATCCATATGCATGTGCATCTCTCCAGAGTTGCAGTTTCATCTATCTGCTTGCAATACTCCCAATGAGATTTGGAAAAAGGTTGAAGATCTCTACGGAAAACAGGATGAGATGAAAGGACATATGCTCGAAGTGGAGCTGCTATCATTGGATCCACGGAACTATGATAGAATTCAAGACTTCTTCACCAAATATAATGATCTATTACTGCAACTCAAGGGTTGTGGAATTGACAAATCCAAGGAGGAGAGTCACCAATTTCTCTTTATTATGTCAAAGCTCGGACCGGAATACTCCGTCTTTGTGTCTACATTTCATTCAGTAAGACTCGCAACAGGTAAATCCTACACTGTGCCTTCTCTCAAAGAATTTATGGAGTCCCTTATTTTTGAGCAAGATAAACTCATTGGCATGGGGGAAATAAAACCTCCAAAAGCGCATGCGCTTGTTGTGCATGATAGTAGCCACAATAAACATCACAGATCTGATTCAAGTCAGAAAAATCAGCAACAAAAAGACAAGGGAAAAGCGCATTCCCATCCAAAGAAGGAAGGGTACACCAAGCCCTTCAATGACTCCTCCGGCTCGAGAAATGAGAAAGGGAAGAAAGGAAACAGATGCACCTACTGTCAAAGAGGATTCCATCCAGAATCGTCTTGCATGAAGAAACAAATTGACCAAATGGCAGAAATCCTTCAGAAGCACAACTTTGGGGATCACATCCCTCAGGGCGCCAAGAAGAAAACTGAGGATCCGCCACATGGGAGAGGTAATAATTTTCATTCTTTAGTTGCAATTAATTCTTCTCCTGATGCATGGATTATAGATTCTGGTGCATCAAATCATATGGCTACTGCAAAGGAAGTCTATTCCTCTTTGGATGCATGCAAAGGACCTCCCATCCTCATGGGAGATGACTCACCTATTGAGGTCACCGGAAAAGGTAGAGTGGAACTTTTACATGGAATCTTCGAAGATGTGCTTCATGTTCCAAAACTTTCGGTAAACCTGCTTTCAGTTTATCAGATCACTCATTCCGGCACCGGAAAGAGAGTGGAATTCACTCTAGATGCAATAAACATATATGATCTACATAACAGCACCAAAATTGCAACTGGTGAGGTAAACAATGGAGCTAGACTGTATACATTCTCTAAATTTATTGAATCTAAATCCTCCTTATTGCTTACACATGCTGATGATAGTAGTAGGCTTTGGCACGAAAGGTTTGGTCACTTAAATTACAGGTATATATAGCAGCTAAGCAAGAATGAGATGGTGGAAGGCTTTCCAAATATCAGTTTCTCCGAAGGAGTTTGTGAAGGGTGTGTTCTTGGCAAACATCCCAGAGAAAATTTTGACACCGACAAGACTCACAGAGCATCCTCTCCTCTAGATCTGATCCATAGTGATCTCATGGGGCCCTTTCCTCATCCTTCCATCAACAAAGCAAGGTATGTGCTTACATTTATTGATGATTTCTCATGGTATACTTGGGTAAATCTTCTCAGGAACAAATCTGAAGTTTTTGAGCACTTTGAAGATTTCAAAGCACTATTTGAGACACAGTCAGAGAGAAATATCAAAGCCCTCCATATAGACAATGGGGGGGGAATATGTTAACACAGCACTTCGAAACCTTTGCCTTCAGTCTGGCATATAGTTGCAGTACATAGTTCCATACACTCCGCACAGAACGGAGTTGCTGAGAGAAAGAACCGATCTCTCAAAGAGATGGCTTCCTGCATGCTGCATGCTAAGTCATTGCCTCATAAGCTATGGGCCGAAGCACTTAATTGTGCTAACTACATCCAGAACAAATCTCCTCATAGGTCTATCAAGGATCAGACCCCCTTTGAGGCTTGGAGCGGCACTAAACCAGAGATCACTCACCTCCGTGTTTTCGGCTCTCGAGCATGGGCCCGGATCCCCTCTAAAAAGAGGAAAGCTCTTGATCCACAGAGCATTGAGTGCATCTTTGTTGGATACCCTGATGGTGTGAAGGGATATCGACTCCTCATTCCCTCTACGGACAAGCTCATCATTGACAGAAGTGTCAAATTTGAGGAAAGTCTCTTGCATGCACCTCAGTCGCCGCATGCAGACACTTTTTATCTACCTCATGTCCGAGATGATGACTTAGTGCACTTAGATGCAGATACAGATCATGCAGATGCCAAGGAAGAGCATGCAGATGCAGAGACAGAGTCTTCAGATACAAATCTAGTGCATGCAAATGATGATCCACATCCAAGCCCAGATCGGGCTTCCAGCAGTGAATCATATTCCCCTGTCATAAATCAGAGAACAAGGAGCTTACGAGAGATATATGCACAAGACCAACCAGCTGCTAGAAACGGTCTTGTGGGGGATAATTCAGATCTGCAGAGGAATAGCTCAGAGTTTATTGAGCCTCCTCTTGTCCTCGTTGCCACTGAACCATCGCCCTTTTGGCATTGTCATTTGGTTCAGTCTTCTGATCCACAGTCTTATGCTGAGGCTGTTGGGCATCCATCTTGGGAGTCCGCCATGGAGGAGGAGTGTAACTCCCTCCTTGAGAACCAGACTTGGGATATGGTTCCCCTTCCTTCAGGAAGGAAACTTGTCCGATGCAAATGGGTCTACAGGACCAAGAGTGCTGCAGATGGGCAAATCACCAGACGGAAAGAGAGGCTAGTAGCTAAAGGCTTCCAACAAGTGCATGGCATTGATTATGACGAGACCTTTGCTCCAGTAGCAAAGATGGATTCCATACGCCTTACACTTGCCATTGCAGCTGCCCAGCGGTGGGAAGTACATCAGATGGATGTGAAGAATGCCTTTCTTCATGGAGACTTATCTAAGGAGATCTACATGGAGCAGCCACATGGTTTCATTCAGGATTCATCTTTGGTCTGCAGAATTAAGAAATCCCTCTACGGCCTTAAGCAGGCCCCGAGAGCTTGGTACGCGAAGATGGATTCTTTTCTCTTATCACAAAACTTTGAAAGATGTAAGTCTGATCCGAATGTTTACATGCTTAGGACACATGATTCTCTTCTTATCTTAGTTTTGTATGTATATGATCTCCTAATCATTGGCAGCTCGGCTTCA